>CM033722.1:60635788-60917596 GCA_019671005.1 Hibiscus mutabilis | reverse complement strand
AATGTTGGGATGCAAACCAGTTGATACTCCCATGGAAGCAGCTTAAAATTCAATAGAGAGGACACAAGCCCTAAAGGCGATAAGGGTAAATTTTGAGGTTAGTGGGAAAATTGATTTATTTGTCATTAACTGGACTGACATTGCTTTTCCAGTTAATATTATCAGTCAACACATGACTGATCAAGGGAAGATCACATGGAAGCCGCAATTAGAATTTTGAGATACTTGAAAGGGACACTGGGGCATGGATTGCTATTTAAAAAGACTCAAGAAAGGATCATTTCAAATTTATTTGATTCAAGTTGGGCAAACGAATCGATGTAAAAAAGAAGATCAACTAGTGGTTCTTTGCTCCTTTGTTTGGGGAAATCTAGTGACTGGAGGAGTAAGAAACAAACAGATTGTATCTAGAAGCGATCTTTGAAGCAAGGTAATATAGGGCTTTAGCATTGGGAATGTGTGAAGGAATTTGGTTGTTAAAGCTATTGAAGGAGCTAAATGTGAACCAAGATGAGAAGTTTGAGATTTTTTGTGATAATCAGTCCACCATACAAATTGCTCAAAATCAAAGACACCATGATAGGACTAAACATGTGGAGATTGACAGCATTTTATCTCGTAAAAGATTACTAGTGGGACAGCTTCTTTATCTTATGTTCCTACTGAAGAAGAACAAGTGGCAGATGTACTTACAAAAGCACTACCAAAAGCTTCTTTCGACAAGTTTCTATTCAAGTTGGGATTATACAATGTATATTCTCCAACTTGAGGGGGAGTGTTAGATTATCCGATAGAGTTAGAGTCCTTATGTAAATAGTAGTTTAAATTAAAGTTTAAAGATAGAGTTAGAGTCCTCATGTAAATAGTAGTTTAAATTAAAGTTTACTTCCTAAAAGATAGAGTTAGATGTCTTGTGTACTTAGGACTCCTAATTGTAACTAAAGTCCAATACTTGAGTCTATAAATTCACTGTAAAGGGATGTAATTTTTTGAAAATATTCAATAACAGAAAATCAATTCTGTTTTCTTCTTCTTTTCTGCAGAAACTTAAATTCTGCTTTATTTTTATGCGTTAATTAGTTTTTCCTAAAGCTAGAAAATTGCTTTTCTACACATCATACAATGGGACTGTTTCACTCGCATCTCATCCGAATCTTCCAAAAATCCAAAAACAAGAATGTTGGTTCTTGAAATAATACTAAATGAGACGATACAAGTCTACAAATAATATTAAATTTGTGTTCATTTGTCTCAGTTGACAAGATAACTAGGCTACTTTTGCCCACTCCAGCTTACATTTCAACAGTCACAATGTCACATTAATCCAAAACATCAGTAATTTATTACACAAGAACCACAATTTTGGAGGGTATATAAGAATCTGTCGCTAACCAAAAAAAATTCTTTCCCAGTTAACTATTTTTCTTTATTTTATCACGTACAAAATGCAAAATTGAAGTTCAAATGTAAAAGGAGGAAAACAAAACTAAATAAAAGTAGACTCTCAGATAGCAAAAGGCATAGTTCTCTTTTGTGCAACAGAAACAAATAGTGTAAAATATTGTGCTGCATATATATCAATCTCAATTACCCATGCAACTACAGTAGTAAACCCCTCTAAGCCTCCGATTCCAGTATCATTTTTCAACCACACAATCAGCAGTGATAACATGGAACTTCTCAGTATCAGCATAAATATGTAACTGAATCATCATTATCTAACACTATTTTCCACCACCTTCACTTCTACCAAGTGCATCGTCACTTCTTTTGCTTCCACAACCATCACAACAATTTCTCTTAGATTCCCCCTTAGCTTTAGAACATATGCAAGAAGGATAGAGAAGACAATTTGAAGACCTTTCATCTAAAAGCCTCAAGTGCTCCCAATTTCATTCAAGATGTTCAGAATCTATTTGGAATATACTATGAACAAGTCTTGGCAGTCATCAAGTCAAAGTTTAGCATAACATAACAGAACTCAAAATGCATCCGCTAAACAATTGTTTTCAACTTTAAGTTGAAAATTAATGTGTTAAACCTTTAAATTCTTCCAAAAGTGTTAACTATGTTTTTTATGCCATATTACAACAGCTTAACCTTAATCCATCAAAGATTCTAAACGGAAACCAACCAAAACATAGTGGGAGGCTGGGAGCCAATACATTTTTATGCTACTATAAAATATACTATTAATTAGCGTATTCATCAATAATGATAGATCCAAGGAAGTTTATGATGCAAAGTATTTCCTAATCCACTCTATCCGATTTTAATGTATATAAAGTTAGAACAATGAGGAGTTTTTGTAACCCTAAAGTAGATGTAAGGTAGCAACTGAATAATAAATGGAACCACACCTTGTGCTTGAGGTTCCTGCAGTCTGAGTGTTCTCATTATCCTCCTCATCCAAAGCTTGAGTAACTGAGATAGCTGTATAGGTTGTAGACTGAATTGGGATTGCCAAGAGAAGGATCTTGATGTGAGTGTGATACATCTTGCTCAGTACCCCGGTTGCGGTTCTGAAAGCGCCAATAAAGAATAGGAAGTGTTGCAACACAACCAGTTGCATAACCAACAACCCATGCAACCAATGGAGCTTGTGGCTTTCCGTTTCTTGACAATGATAGAACGACAATAGATGCTATAATCTGACTGAGAGTGACAACTAACTCAACAGAAATCCATAATCCTGAATTTAAAGGGCTCCTGCGACGATGGCCATACCCATCACTATTCCTTGGGAATGATGAAGTCCTCAAGTTTAATCTGTGTGAGTCAAAAGACATCCGATTTGTGGGAGTTTGTGAGCTACTTGATGGTCTATCTTCATTCTGTGTCAAGTCCGCCCCCAAAGACTGCTCATCATGAGACCTGCTTGATGAAGCGTCATCATGCCTCATGATGTCAATTATATGCTCTTGATCATTACAGCTTTCCATACGTTCCATTAGCAATGGATATTGGTCAGTTTGCTCAGTGCATTCTTTTGGAGAGGAACTGTCCATTTAACTCTGGTGACCCAATTAGAAGGTATAATAGTGTAGATCGCTTATAGACTTTCTAGATCTATACAGTTTCCCCTCGCCAGACTTAGTAAGCTGTGCCAAGCAATTTAAAACACTTGGCACTGCAAAAGCTACAACAAATCCACCAACTTTATTCCCTCTCTACACAAAGCTGCCACAGAATCAAGTGCAAAATCAATTATACTAATCAAGTCAACAATACCCATGTCATGAAATTTTAGGGAGAGTCTAAGCGTGTTTGTAACTACTATCAAGTTATAACATGACTACAACATTGCATAACTGGTAAGTAAGACTAAGCAGAAGCAGCAGACCAAAACAAAGCACCAATATTATAACTAGACAACAAATCAACCACATCATACATACAATGCATCAATAAAATCACTTTGTGAGGTCACCGCAACATAAACAAAAGAAGCAAGATCCTTAAAGTGTAAAGTACGGCGCAAGAAGACATTAAGCACCAGCAAGACTTTCTGAAGACAAGAACACGCGTTTCTACTAAATTCATACCAAAGTAAACTAACACTACTCATAAATAAAAATCCAAGCAAAAGAATTCAACTTTTTAAACAATCATGATAAAGGTAACCAGATATCACATTTCCAATTATACTTTTGATAACTCAAGATGATATTAGCATAATATTTTCATCATTGCTTGACTCAACCGAAGAACAAATAAAATTTCAAAAATTTGAATATTTAAGCTATTATTCAAGCAAATTAAATCAATACATTGATGAACCATAACAAAAGAAAACGAAAAAAAACATCTTTAATTTTGCAGAATCACGATAAACGCACAGGGAAGTAAAGCCCTAAACAGGAAAAAAATAATTAGAGAAAAACACAGGAACCTTACCGAAGATTTCGAATGATAAATATCCAATAATGAATGCAAGTAAACCAAAAATTCGAGATTTTAAAAGGATCATATGATTAGTGTAAATCAAACATTACATTTCCAGTTATAATTTTGATGACCCATTATTAGCATAATATTTTCAGAATATCTTGACGTCAACCGAAAAACAAATAAACTTTCAATATCTAAGCAATCGTTTAAGCAAATTAAATCGACCCATTGGTTAACAAGAGGAAAACGGAAAACCATTCTTAATTTTGCAGAATCAAGATAAATTAATAGCAAAACGAATCCCTAATTGACAAAATATGGAAACGATAATTAGAGGGAAATGATAGGAACCTTACCTAAGGCTTTTGAAAATTAAATATCTGATAGTATATGCAAGAAAAATGAAAAGGGAAGTTCCGAAAAACTGAAAAAGCTTTTGAATTCAAAGCCCAATTCTTTGTTTTCCCTTTTCTCTCGTTTTCTCGAGAAAATATAGCGTCAGCTTTTCTACTCCATTGCTTACGCCATCACAGAGAGAAAAAAGCGTTTCTTCTTTTTTATTTAAATTTCTATTTGTAGCGATATCCTTATCTATGAAGTGTCATTCGCTAAAAAAAACGGGACTTTAAGAGTTTATGGTTTTTTTGGTATTTAAAAGTGTCTTTCGCCGGGATTTTAAAAATTTATATTTTATATTAAAAATGAAATCGACATCAGCCATTAAGGTAGGTCGGACACTATAAAACTAGAAATTTTAAAAATGTTAGGTTCGAGAGTCTGTTATGGATGAGGAAGGATTAACACCCACATAACCAAAAAATTAGTACTTTAATAATTACCGCTTTATTAATATTAAACTTTCCGAATTAAAGTAACGTTTAAATTAAAATTTGGTTATAAGTGCGAGTAAATTTTAAGGACCCGTTATTAGAGAATAAACCGATAAACCACCATCACTGCGCTTGATACTGGCCACGTTTATGCTCGAATAAAAAGGTATCGCATTGACAAAATATATATCCGTTATACAAACTTAACGAAAAACATTATAAAACAAATATTCACAAAGACATGGAACTAAAAAACATAAAAACATAAATATAATAATATTGAAAATAAAATGCATGAACAAAAACAACGTAACATGTCATAATAATAAAACAAAAATATAAATATAAACATGCAAAAAAAGACATGCTTCCAAAACTAAATTAATTAATTCTAACATGCTTAAACACATGAAAACACAAATACAATATATGCATGCCATACATATAATATGATACTAAATTAACAAAACACCATTACAATAATACTATATTAAAACTTATCATATGACACAAATTAAGCATACATTAAAACATCATGGCATTTTCATGTAACAAATAATATCATACTAACATGTAACCTACAATGCGAAAAAAACATAATATACATGCTAACATATATACATATCACGAACTAACAAAGTAATCATAATTCTAAAAAACATATGCATCAACAATGCTAATGAACCTAATATGCGAACTAAGATATATTTAAACATGATATTTTAACAATAAAGAAAAAATTGCAAAAGGACTAAAATAAGAAAAAACAAAAACAAAAGGCAGAAATAAAACAAAAATAAATGTCAATTTAGGGACTTAATTACAAAATAGAGAAGACCTAGGAGGACTAAACACACAAAAAACCCATGCGGCAAGCTTGAACTGGAAATATCAAAAACACGTGATGATTAAGTGTGTAATTTTACCATTTACAGATTGAATTAGTTTAATTTAAGGGCGAAATTGAAAGGAAACAAAAAAAAGGGGACTAGCCTTGCAAATAGACCAATGGGCAGACTCAAAGTGCAAACAACAGAAACGCGGAGGTCCTTAGTAGATAATTATGCCATTTAAAAAAAATGTCCATAAAACAAACCAACCGGCCCTCGTTTCACTCCTTGCTCATTTTTTAACCCTTAAGAGAGAGAGCCTCTCATTTCTCTATGTTTCCAAAAACAAACCACCCCCAAAAACGAAACCCCCTTTTCGACCGCCGTGAACCACCAATCTTAAGCGAGGCTCGGCCGCAACAGCCGCCTTAAGCCTTCCTCGACCACCACCTCCGACAACCCCAAAAACTCCAAAAAAAAAAAACAAGAACCCTTACCCCAAAACCAAAATAACCCTTTTTTCAGAATGGCTCACCAAAAGGGTTCTTCGCTAGCAAGACACACACGACTAAGGTAAAACCCCTTTTTTACTTGTTTACTTTATTTACTTTGCATGCATGAGACTGAGAAAAAGGGAGAAAGGAAAAAATTACCAGTAAAACTCTGAATTTTTTTGTTATTATTTCGACTCTGAAAAACTGAGTACAAAAGGGTTCTTTTGATGTAATATATAGTCTGTTTTTTGTTTGATTTTTCTTTGCTTACAAGGTTAAACAAAAAAAATGAAATGATTCTCTGTGATTTAACTTGTACTTGTCTGACTTTGCATGTCCGATTTGGTAAGCCGGTGAGGCACGAGCGTACGGCGGAGCAGTTCTTTTGGTCAGACGTATTCTCAGCCGTTAGATCATATTTGATCCAACGACCGAGATGACATGAGGAACGGACGGCTCATATTTGATCTCGGGTTGCACAAGATGGTGCCACGTGAACGCGGCAGTAGAAGAGCCTTATACGTGAGCGTCACGTGCGCGTGGGAGACTAAGAGTCCCGATCGTGTATCTTACGCGGCCAGCTGATGGGACGCCTTACTTCGATCGTGGCCGTTGGATCAAGATCTGATCTAACGACCTAGGATCAGCTGCGCACAAAGAAGATGAAATTAAGGTTTATCTAATTGGATGGGCTAGGGTTCTGTTAGGATTTTGGGCTTGGGGTTTGGTCGGTTGGGCCTTGTAATAATAATAATTTTTTTTGTTTTGGGCTTTTGTAATAATACATGGACTGTGGACTAATTTATATTTGGGTTTTATATATTTTTGGATTTTATTTTATTCTAGCCCAATAATAATAATAATAACGGTAATAATGGTAATAACACATGCAAACATACATATATGGGCATACATATAGGTATATATAACATACACATACATTCAAATACTTACATGCATCACATACATTTAAACACAAACAAGCACATATATTTATTCACACATAATTGATATATAAGCATATATACATTAGTATACATAATTATAATGCAAAACATGCGTGACATAAAATATGGACACACATGATACACATACACCACAACACTTATTAATAGGTACATGTTACATAATATATATGCACCACACATGCATTCACACACATGTATTACATTTATTAATAATGTATACACACACATATATATGTAAACATGCCATAATAATATTAATTAATTATCACACTAATACAGATTAACATAATATTTATACCAGATAAAAATGAGTGATTACAGTTGCCCCTCTTTGCTTGTTCCCGTAGAACGGGAACAAAGCAAAGATCATAAACACTCATTTTTATCCGACTTCCCTGTTTGTAGCTTCGGAGTCACGTGTTCTTCTGGAACTCTCTGCTTTTCCTCGGCTAGATTTTCAGGCTCGTAAGTTCTTCCTATATAGAACTTCTCCACCTTCCGATCTTGGAGCTACAAGTTCTTCCTATATAGAACCTTTCGCTTTCTCAGACGGATTCTTCAGACACAAAAGTTCTTCATATATAGAACTTTTTACCTTGAAATCCTAGAGTAAGGGTTCTTCCTATATGGAACCTTTCACTCCGAAGCCTCGAGTTACGAGTCCCTCATATATAGAACTTTTCACTCTGAGACGGTAAAGCTTGGAGTCCTTCCTATATAGAACTCTTCGCCTTCAACACGGCTGGTTTTTCCTATATAAAAACTTCTGCGTCATAGATGGATTCTTCCGACTGGGAGTTATCCCTATATAGAACTGTTAGTCTTCAAACGCTAGAGCCGCAAGTTCTTCCTATATAGAACTTTTAGCTTCTGAAATCTCAGAGTTACGGGTTCTTCCTATATAGAACCTTTCGCTGCGAGGACTCAAAAATATAGGCCATTCCTATATAGAACCTTTATCTTTAAATTTGGGGTTCATGCCAAACTGGCCACTGATCTTTCTGGACTCACGCTACTAAGGTTGTCGAGATTTTTCTTTAAATTTGGGGATTCACACCGAAAATGGCTACCGAACTTTCTAGACTCACGCTACTAAGATTGTCGAAATATTTCTTCAAATTAATCTACTTCTTCAATACGAAGTTGCAGATCAAAAGTAATTGGCAATCTGTAAGTACATGTTTAAAATAGACAAAATGTTATGATAGATGAGTTAGCATGCTTCTAATCCTAGGGATGCCTAACTATATGATGCATGAGTGTCGATATCTCAATGCGTCTGCTTCCACAGTCAGTCAATCTCGACCCTATATTTTCTTTCTCTTTCTTTTCTTCATTTAGTGACTGTATCCCATCTCACTGTTAGGTTTAAACATTTCAGCCTTTCTTTTCTAAGCTTCTGTGTTTAAGTTCTAAAGTGCCCTTTCGGGTTTTCGCTTTAGAGAGATTTTTTAGGCGCCTTACGGGTTTTCACCTATGAGACCTCTATTGTTGTCTTGAATATTTCCTCAGACAAGTATAAGTGGTGCATGGCATTGGTTATCTTATTCTGATGTTCAAAGTCTTCACCTCGTCGTGCTTCGACATACACTATGTAGAAAGCTTGAGATCAAAGTTAATTATATCTTCTAATCACCTGCACTCTCAAGGTTAGATCATAGTAATGCTCAGAAATCTTTTGTTTGTCATAAGTCTATGTTAACCTGTTTGCATGATGCTTATGAAAACAATGGGAAAACAAGGAAAAGAAGGCACAAAAATATGATCTTATTGACATTAAGGACTCAGAACAGTTTTAGACAAGTCATAGCAAACATGAGAAAAGAGAAAGCATAACATGACATGCAAAACCCCCAAATATCCATTGTATGAATGATGCGTGATCCCGTCAACCAAAGTAGAATCTTTACCTAACGATCCTTTTTCTGGTACCCGTAGGGATAGTTCTACTTGTCAGAGGCCCGATCTCAAAATTTATCTGAGCCGCCCTTAACGGGTTTTTAACTCAGATCCTTCATTTGCTTCAAGATGCCTTTTTTCAGGTTTTCGCCTCGAGCTCTCCCTTTTTTTCAAACATAATACTTCTTAACTGAATCAGAATTTATGGAATTTTTCAATTTTCTCCATCCATTTCAGTTAAAATCAACGCTCCTCCCGAAAAAGGCCTTTTTGACGACATATGGCCCTTCCCAGTTAGGCATCCATTTTCCTCAAAAATCTTTCTAAATCGAGAGGATCTTCTTAAGTACCAGATCTCCCTTTCAAAATTCTCTCGGACGTATTTTCTTATCATATGTCCGCATCATTCGTCTTTGGTACATTTGACTATGGCAGATGGCTTTCAACCTCTTTTCCTCGATGAGATTTAACTGGTCGAACCTGGTTTGCACCCACTCTGATTCATCCAGTTTTACTTCCTTCAGAACCCGAAGTGACGGAATCTCAACCTCAATGGAAAGTACCGCCTCTGTACCGTATACTAGAGAATAGGGCGTTGCCCCTGTTGATGTGCGAATAGATGTCCGGTAGGCGAACAAAGCAAATGGTAGCTTCTTATGCCAATCTTTGTAGGTGTCGGTTGTCTTTGCAATGATCTTCTTTATGTTCTTGTTTGCCGCTTCTACTGCCCCATTCATCTTAAGACGGTAGGTCGTGGAGTTATGGTGTGTTATTTTGAACTGGTTGCACACCTCAGTCGTCAATTTGTTATTTAGGTTAGAAGTGTTGTCGGTGATAATCTTTTTTGGCAACCCATACCGGCAAATAATCTCTTTCTTCAAGAACTTGCACACCGTTGTCCATGTGATGTTGGCATAAGATGTTGCCTCCACCCATTTAGTGAAGTAATCAATGGCAACCAAGATAAAGCGGTGTCCGTTGAAAGCCTTCGGATGAATCTGGTCAATGACATCCATGCCCCATACTACGAATGGCCAAGATGAGTTCATAGTGTGTAAAGGTAACGGATGAGCGTGGATTTTGTCAGCATATATTTGGCACTTATGGTATTTTCTGGAGTAATCGATACATTCTCCTTCCACAGTCGACCAGAAATAGCCGTATCTCATGATTTTTTGGGCTATTGACAGACATTGGCGTATGTTCCACACAAACCATCGTGCACTTCTGCCAAAATTTCCTTCACCTCCCGAGCATCTACACATCTCAACAGCGTCTGGTCATGGCTTCTTTTGTACAGAACCTCCTCATCCATCATATATCTTATTGCCATCTTTTTGAGTGATTTTCGGTCATTTTCGTTTTCCCCTTCAGGATACTTTCGAAACTTGATATATTGCAAGATATCGTAATACCAAGGATTACCATCTCCTTCTTCCTGCACATTATAATAGTAAGCTGGCCTCTCAAAAGTCTGCATCTCAATTGGCTTTATTTCTGCTTTTGCGTTTACTTTGAACATGAAGGTCAGGGTTGCCAAGGCGTCTGCCATCTGGTTGTCATTTTTAGGAATGTAGGTGAAACTAACCTTCTCAAATTCTTTAACGAGCTCTTGGATCAACTCGTAGTATTTGACTAGCTTTGGATCCCTAGTTTTCTATTCTCATCATAACTGATAGATCACTAAGGACGAATCTCCGAATACTCGAAGTTCTTTAATCTTCCTTTCAATGGCTGCATTCAATCCCATGACACAGGCTTCATATTTAGCTATGTTGTTCGTGCAAAAAAAATTTAATCTGCTGGTGGAGGGATAGTAGACGTCTTCTGGAGAAATTAGCACGGCTTCTATTCTATGACCAAGGGTATTGGAGGCTCCATCGAAGTAAAGCTTCCACGTGCTGTCATCTGAAACAATGTCTTCTCCAGTTGTGATGCACATCAAGTCCTCATCTGGGAAATGAAAGTTCAACGATTCATAATCATCTGAAGCATGACTAGCTAAGAAATTTGCTATAACAGTTCCTTTCACAGCTTTCTGGCTCACATATACAGTGTTGAACTCGGATAACAGCATCTGCCAGCGGGCCATCCTTCCCGTTAATGCAAGTGCTTTCATTAGAAACTTCAACGGGTCTAATTTGGATATCAACCAGGTGGTATGGTATAACATGTATTGTCTAAGCCTTTTGGTAGTCCAAACCGAAGCACAACACAGCTTCTGAATTGCGGGTATCGTGCTTCACAATCAGTGAACTTTTTTCTTAGGTAGTAGATGGCTCTTTTCTTTTTCCCAGACTAATCATGCTACCCCAACACATAACCCATCGAGTTTTCAAAAACTGTCAGGTAAAGGATCAAATGCCTGTTTGGTACTAGCACGACTAAAATCGGAGCATTCGTCAAGTACTTCTTAATCTTCTCTAGAGCTTCTTGACATTCTTCATCCCAGACCCCTGGATTATTCTTCCTAAGTAGTCTAAAGACAGGGTCGCACTTATCTGTTAATTGAGAGATAAAACGAGAGATGTAGTTTAACATTCCCAAGAAACCTCGAACTTCTTTTTGAGTTTTGGGCGATGGGAGGTCTTGGACAGCCTTTACATTTTTTTGGATCAATCTCAATCCCTTTTTTACTTACTACAAACCCCAAAAGTTTTCTGGATGTGACTGCGAAGGTGCATTTGGCCGAGTTGAGCTTCAGCTGGTATTTTCGTAGTCTCTGGAATAGCTTTCTCATGTTTTGAAGGTGTTCTTCCTCAGTTCGGGACTTAGCAATCATATCATCCATGTAGACTTCTATCTCTTTGTGCATCATATCGTGAAAAAGAGTCACCATCACTCTTTGATATGTCGCTCCTACGTTCTTAAGTCCAAAAGTCATCACCTTGTAACAAAATATGCCCCACATAGTTATAAATATACTCTTCTCCATGTCCTCTAGGTCCATCTTTATCTGGTTGTATCCTGAGAAACCATCCATGAATGAGAACCATGAGTGTCCCGCGATATTGTCAACCAATGTGTCGATGTGTGGCAAATGGACATTATCTTTAAGGCTTGCTCGATTGAGATCCCTGTAATTTACACACATGCGGACCTTTCCATCCTTCTTTGGCACCGGCACAATGTTTGCAACCCACTCAGGGTATTTAGTAACCTCTAGAAAACCAGCATCAAACTACTTTTTTACCTCTTCTCAGATCTTTAATAGCATGTCAGCCCTAATTCTTCTGAGCTTTTGCTGGATTAGTTTGCATTCTGGCCTGGTTGGCAGCTTGTGCATCACTATGTTCCCAAGTTAACGTCTTGAAGCAGGGCTATCAGTTAACGTCTGGTTTCTAAGGAAAATGTAGTATTGATTTTCACTTCTTTTCTCTCCTCATAAGTTCCCAAGTTCACAATTTTAGTTTCTTCTTGGTGGGGTATGATTTGCCTTTCTTCGTTGGCCAACATCCTTACCAATTCTTCAAGGACCCCGCAATCTGCCTCGTATTCCTCCTCAATTTCTACCGAGATCTCATGGCATTCAAAATCTACCTCGGGATTGGATTTAAAATCATTCATATCGTTAATTATGGGGACCCTGCATGAAATGGGAACGAATGTATTGGGAAGAGAATGATTTTAAATTAAGTGAATGAATATGAATAGGAAATGAATGAATGAAATAAATGAGATGATTTCCATTTGAGAAAATGAGGAAGACATTATTTTCTTGCAAACAAAAAGTTAACATAGGTGCCCTATACAAAAGATCCCCATTGCCTATAGGCAAAAACAAAAGGGTTAATTCGGATTGTTACTCTGATCTGGCCCTAAAGACTACAAGTAGATCAATGCAGCTCCAGTTATTGAGAGTTTCCCAGGGATGGCAAGGGTGGATGTTGGTCAACACGTTGCTGCCATTACCATCTTCAGCTATCATGTTGATGAACATCCCTTCAAGAGATTCGCTGAACATCTCATCCTCGTTAAGTATGTCATTTTCTCGAATTGCTTCATGTACTTTCTGTTCTGTATGGTCTAATCCTCCAAAGACAAAGATATTTTTTACATGAGGGAAAAACATCGGTCTCCATGGAATACATTCTCCCTTGAGTCTGGCCCTCATTTGTTCTTCTTTCCTTCTATACTCATCTCTCATCTGCTGAACACTTGGTTTGTAGCCAAGCCCAAAATAATCTTTCTTGGTGATGATGCTTCTGGGTCATAGGCTTCCTTGCAATCTCCTTCCTAACCCTCTTCCTGCTTTTGGCTCCTCAGCCCTAAGTTTCAAAAATGGTAATCTTGGTGCAGTTAGATAACCTGGGGCAAGGGATCTGATTACCTTCCGCAACAAATGTAGCATTTACAAGCTCCAATGCTCGAAAAGAACATTTCGCAGCATCTTCGTCGTTCTAGATGTAGAGGGCATCTGATGTTACCGAAGTGATGATCTCTTACTCAGCCTCGACAATGACCAATTTACCTTCGATCACAAATTTCAATTTCTGATAGAGTGATGAGGGGATGGCTCTTGCAGAGTGGATCAATGGCCTTCCCAATAAGCAACTGTAGGTTGGATTTATGTCCATCAACATGAAGTCGATTGTGTACCCTGTCAGCCCGATCAATAAAGGTACCTCAATCTTTCCAAGAACTCCCCTTTGAGTACCGTCAAAAGCTCTCACGATATTATGATATGATTTTATGTGGGAGTCATCTACCGACAGCTTTTGCAGAGTCACCATCGGTAGTACGTTTAATGCTGACCCATTATCAATCAGTACTCCTGGCAACACATACCTTTTGTAGTAGGTCATGATGTTGAGAGCTTTGGCAGACCCCATACCTCCCTTTGGGATCTCGTTATCGCTAAATGCGATGTTGTTGTATGCGATGATATGCCCTACTATTCTGTCCAGTTTAGACACAGAAATGTCATCGGGTACAAATGTTTGGTTCATCACCTTTAATAATGCATCACGATGCTTTTCAAAACTCAAAAGCAACTCTAACACCGTAATTCTTGCTGGTTGCTTTCGCAGCTGCTCTACTACATTGTACTTACTGTGCCTTAGGAACTTCAGAAATTCATGTGCCTGAGCCTCAGTTACTGGCTCATTGATCTTCGGAGGGGGATCCTCGCCAAATATCTGCACATGACTAGTCGATGTACCTTTTCCCTTGTCTTTGGTAGCTTCAGCAGATTTCAGAGCTTCCGAAGAGTATCACCCGCCGCTCCTCGTAAAGTGGCCTACTTCATTGACAACTTCATCTTTCTTCGTCTATTCATCTTTCTGTATTGGCTCTTCTTCTACCATCAGTTCATTCTCCTTACGAGGTTTCGACTTCCCTGGTATAGTCACGTTGGCGGTATAATTCCAAGGGGTCAACCACATGTCTTTGAATGGAAACGAGACCGGTGCTGAGATAATAATTTTAGGGGCCACCTTTACAGTTTTTCCTTAAGATGAAATTGCTCCCTCTGATCTGGAGGAGATGACAAAAGGCTTGTCTTTTCGATATTTGATGTTGAGGTTGTCCGATGCGCATACACCTAACCCCTTTCCTTTCTGAAACCTCCTCAAAGAACTCTATCTTTTTACTGTTCATCAGCTGTTGAACCAATTTCCTGAATTCTTCACATTGCTGGATGTCGTGGCCCATATCCTGGTGGAACTCGCAATAGGCTCTACATCCCTTCTGCACCACTACCATGCCCATGTCGATCAAGCGGGCCATGCATAATTATTGGAAAACCCACCGTAAGAAAGGCTTAATTGCTGACACGTCCTCTTTAGCCTTCATGGTAGAGTACTCCTCAATAGCGTTCACTCCGCGGTTCCCGTGATTAGGTAACAGATTAGCGGCCACGTTCGGTTTCTCAAACTTTAATACCCCATAATTGATCAGACTCTGTACGAGTTTCTTGAATACGAGGCAATTTTCTGTGGGGTGACCAGGGGCACCGCCATGATAATCACAATATGCGTTAGGATCATACCATGACGAAAACGGAGGTTTGAACCGAGTAACATAGTACGGGTGAACCAAATCAGCTTTGTGCAACTGAGAATAAAGCTCAGAGTACAAAACAGGCAACATAGTAAAGGCTACTTTTTCCTTTTCCTTTCTTGGAGCTCTTTCTTCTCTTTGGTTCTGAGCCTTCCCCGTCGATGCTTGCGGCTGAGAGACCATAAAGTTCTTTGGGGCATTGTAAGTGCTCGTAGTATTTGCCTCATTCTCTCTCTTCTTGTACTTTCGTGAGTTATCCCTAATGTCAATCCTGCCACTCTTAATCACCAATTCAAGAGATTCCCCAGTCCTGATTAAATCGGCAAAACTCTGAGTTGTATTATTGATGAGGTGATCGAATAGGGTTCCCTTCACAGTATTCATATGCCACGTCAGTAGATCTTAATGCGTGGCAAGTCCAGTCAGAATCAGCTGTTGACCGTCAATTGACTGACAGTTTTCATCCAACATGGGCATATTTGGACCAAATTGAAACGTTGGGGGTTGTTTGCTCCAAAAAAATAATAAGGGGCCAAATGACAAAATATACAAATGTTGGGGGCATCTTTTGTCATTTTGCCAAAATAAAATAGGTAAATATAAGGCTAGAACTGTCTGCAATTGGTTTTAACCGAAATACTTACCAAGTGTGTAACTCTTTAGAGTAAACTGAGTAGCATTTTATGTTGATATCGAAAATATTACGTTCTCTACAACAAATCATATAAATTGCATAAGTTGCAACCTAAAAGTTACCGGCATAGATAAGTTTTATTCAATCAAGAAATTCATGTAACATTCTCAGTTGTAAAGAAAATTATTACTAATTGTGTAATTGAGTAGACATGGTATCATTTTAGAACTATAGAGCGAGGTGGAAAACTAAGCAGCTGGAGAAAGACTATGATCTGCTTAAAAGACAGTATGAAGCAATCAAAGTATATAACAGGTTAAACATCCTTAAAAAAATGAAGTAATAGCTTAGTGGTCTGTGCTTGCTCTTAATTCTACTCTCGTTGGTTCAAATCTTACCTAGCTTAATTCCATCATTTTATTTGTATCGGGGTTTAATCGAAGGGGTTTAGAATTTAGGGTTTATGATTAGAATTTATAGTTTAATGTTAGAATTTAGGGTTTAGAGATAAGGTTTAAGGGTAATATGGTTAGAGTTTTAGATTTTAACATATAAACCATAAATCCTAAATTCTAACCACACACTTAAATTCAAAACATTTACACTTAAACCCCTAAATAAAATTCTTATACCCTAAATTTAAAGCGATTGTAGAAACTTTTTATTTTCACCACATGTACATGAAATAATTATCTCTATTTATTACGAAAGTAATTAAAATTTTGTCTCTTTTCTTTTTGCCTATTTTATTGTCTTCGGTTTGCTTGAGGTTTGTCTCTATGGTGGGATGTAGAGATCAATCTAACGCGTAAGTCTATGTTTACCGTTAAATTTCCGACATTTTTGGTTCCTATAATTTTAATTTTCTTTTCAATTTGGTTCACATGATGCAAAACAATTTACAATCAAACTGAAATTGACGATAGTTGTTATCGACTCCAACAATATCGTAAACATGTTATAAAAAACAAAGTTAAAAGAGTTAAATTATTAATAAATGCAAAAAATTAAAATTAAAATTGAAGAAAAAAATGAGACTTCCAGGACGAGAGTGCTGACAAAATTATGGTATTTCAAAGTTTTCACCTCCCATCCTACAACATGTCATCCATTATTTTTTAAACCAAGTTAAACGCGCGGTTTCACTTCAATTTTTTTTTTAAAAATTCATTGTAATCCTTATAATTTTAAATTCCTTTCAGAATATTGCACTATACTTATAGTTTAAAAAACAACATTATTAAATGTTCGATGTGCTATTTCGTTTAAATGCCTCAATCTATGACATTTTTTTCATTTTAGTCTTTATAATTTTACTTTTTGTTTTTAATCTTAAAAATATAAAAAAAAATTAAATCAAAGTCGATGACAGCTGATGACAACTTTCGATGCTACTACAACAATCACATTATTTCTCTAAATAATTTTCCATGAACTTTTTTTAATATTTCCTCTAATTTTGACTAGTAAATTAGCTGACATTTATTTCAAGACAGAACAACAGAAGTAACTAACTTATTATAGAGCTAAAATGCAGATCCTGCATAACCAGAGCTGCTACTTCATGTACTGGACGAACCAAACGATGATATATCATCAATAATAAAATTAATTTTAAAAATTTATATTGATGTATTATCATTTAATTTATTTAGGTATATTAATTTTTTTATGATTTAGCGTTATAAGTGCTAATTTTTTTAAACTAGCCTAACTGTTGGGGATGTTTTGGGTTCCATAAAGTCCTTGCTCGGGCAACTTCTAGTCCGCTGTCGAGGCAAAGTGTATGCTCGTGTTAGGGTAAGTATGTTATGTATCAATTCTTCAACTGATAAGGTTGTTATGAATTCTGTTAGATGATAACGGTTAAGATCAAGAAGTTCCTCTCTGTATAAATAGGGCTGCTTGCCTCTTATTGTAAAAGCAGATTGTTCTTGAGGTTAATAAACTTTTTTTCATTCTTGTATCTCCTTTGCTTCTATATTCCATCATGGTATCAGAGGTTTTAATGCCAGAAAACGCTTCTGCAAAACCTTTCACTAACAAGACTATTTCCATACGTCTTGATGACTCCAATTACCTCCTTTGGAAGCAGCGGATTCTTTTTGCTATTGAGAGTCTAGCTCTTACAGATCACATCGATGGCTCCCTGGTCATTCCTACGCAGTTTTTTGCCGGTGAAGGAGGAAGTAAAGTGATCAACCCTGAATATGTTCGTTACAAGCAAGAAGATAGTGCTCTCTGTTCTTGGTTACTTTCATCTATTGGCTCGTCAGTTTTACCTTCTCTTGTCAATTGCAAGAACGCTCTTGATATTTGGGAGAAAGTAAAACACATTTTTCTGTAACCTCAACCACTCGAGTTATGCATTTACACTACTTCTTGAATAACATCAGGAAGCGCGATCAAACGATGAGGAAGTATCTTGCTCAGATCCAGGGTGTGTGTGATAGTCTCGCTGCGTGTGGAAATCCTCTGACAGAAACAATGCACATTTCTACCATTCTTTCCGGCCGGCCTTCCACCGGAGTATGAGCCGGTGGTGGCTGTTACAACCTCAAGTCAGCAGCCTTATAATCTCGATGGTGTGATAAGTGTTCTTCTTGACACTGAGTCTAGGCAGCTCGAGTTCTTGGCTCAAGGTTCTTTAATCAATATGGTTCAAGGTCCTTCTTCCTCCGGTGTTATGGGTCACTCTCAAAGCCTATTTTCTAATTCTGGCCCAACTACTTCTCATAATCCAAACATGGTTCACTCTTTTGGCTATCCTAATTTTTCATATAATTTCTCTCTAAGATATTCGGTCAGTTTAGGGTTTCATCCTCCCTAATATATTCTAATCGTAGAACGCCATTCAGAGGCTGTGGAGGTAGAGTTTATGGCGGTCGGTCTCGACCATAATGCCAGATTTGTGGTAAAATCGGGCATCTAGTCGGTAGATGTTTCTTTCAGTTCGATCAATCTTTTGAAGGTTTTGGAAGTACTTTGTCTGTCAATCATGTGTGTCACGGGGCCATTACCCTCTTCCCAAAAGATATGTCTGATAGGATGTGCAGCGCCACCGTATTTATGTCCCAAGACCTCTCTTTTTCTTTCCAATGTGGGATTAATGACCCCGCTTCTTTTCAGGCGTGACATTCTCCCCCACTTAACCTCTTCCGTGCTCGTGATGGGCCACCTTGTCACAGTTGTCCACCCTGCCTACCCCACTCATGTGTGCTCGACCCACCTTGCCTACCCCACTCATGGGCGTTCGGCGTGAAATCGGGCAGTCAAAGGGTCGCTTTGATACCACTTGTCACGGGGCCATTACCCTCTTCCCAAAAGACATGTCTGATAGGATGTGTAGCACCACCGTATTTATATCCCAAGACCTCCCTTTTTCTTTCCAATGTGGGATTAATAACCCCGCTTCTTCTCAGGCATGACATGTGTCATATATAGAAGATTTTGCTGAAGATCAAAATTTCGCCCAAGAAAATGTTCAAGGAACTCAAAATTATAGTCAAGGGGCTTCTCCAGTCTTCAGTGGTACTCAATCTTCTGGTTCTGAACCCATGGTGGCGACTGTAGCCGCGGTTGCTGAAGACTTCTCTTATAGAGATGCTGCTTGGTACCCCGACTCAGGGGCGACTTCCCATCTAACACCTGATGCAGGTAATATCATGTCCTCAACTCCTTATTATGGCCCTGGTAAAGTGTGTGTGGCAAATGGATCTTCTGTTCTTATTTCTAGCATTGGTACTTCAACTATTGAAACTGGGATTAAACCTTTAGTGTTAACTAATCTTTTGCATGTTCCTACTATTAAGAAGAATCTTTTATCTATCTCTAAATATACGAAGGATAATAATGTATCTATTGAGTTTTTTCCTAACTCTTGTGTCGTAATGGATTTGACAACGTAGCAAATGATACTTCAAGGATTACAAATTGATAGGCTTTATAAGTTTGTCTCGGCTGATGGTTCGAATTCGTCTGGTGGCTTGAATTTGTCTGAAGAAGATTTTTCTTGTTTTAGTAACAGTTGTATTATTGTTAACAATTGTTCTGTACTTTCTTCTAGTCATTTTGATAATTCTAGGGTTGTTGATTCTAGTGTTGCTTCAGTTGTTCCTTTGACTGAGCAGTCTGATTCTATTTTTGATTCTTCAGTTAAGCTTGCTCATTGATTTAGTGTTTCTAGCAATGCTCAGATTTGGCACAGAAGGCTTGGACACCCTTCTTGTGATACCTTAGTCAAATTGTCTAAAGTTTGTAATATTTCTGACATCAATAAAGAATCTTTTTTTCGTGAAGCTTGTAAGTTACGAAAAAGTCACAAATTGCAGTTTCAGAAATCTATAGCTGTTTATGATAAACATTTGCAACATGTTCAAATGGATGTTTGGGGTCCTGCACCTTTAATTTTGAATAATTTCATCTACTATATTAGTTTTTTTAGATTCTGACACTAGATACACATGGATTTATTTTGCTGCCAGGGAATCTGATGTTCGAAATATAGTAATTGCTTTTCACAAAATGGCTGAACGACAGGCTGATTGTAAATTAAAAGTTGTTCAATCTGACTGTGTGACAGAGATTAAAACTTTAGAAAGTTATTTTATTCAAAATGGCATTGAGTTTCATCGCACTTGTCCTTACACTTCTGAACAAAATGGTAGAGTAGAAAGGAAACACCGTCATATAGTTGAACTTGGTCTTACCTTGTTAGCCCAAAGTGGGGTTTTATTTAAATATTGGTCTGATGCCTTTTATACCTATGTTTATCTCATTAATAGATTACCCACCAAGGTTCTAGGAGGGTTAACTCCTTATGAAAAATTCTTTGGGAAACACCCTAATTATAATTTTCTAAAAGTTTTTGGGTGTCAATGTTTTCCTTTGACCAGGCCCTACAATCAACACAAACTACAGTTTCGTTCCAAGCCTTATATTTTTCTGGGATACAACTCAACTCAGCATGGTTACAAATGTCTTGATTCAAATGGTAAGGTGTATGTCTCTAGGCATGTTCAGTTTAATGAGCAAGTTTTTCCTTGTTTGCAGGTTAAAAAAGCTGATTTGAAAGTCAGAAAAGAAGCTGGTGTTCCTAAAGTCAAGTACTTTGGTCTGAGGTTAAACTTTGCTTTAGGCTCTCATCCTCTGTCAAATTTAAGTTCAAATTCCAGTTCTTCAAGTTCATTCCAGTTTTCAGAATCGTCTGTTCAAGTTCCTATTGTTCACGCTTCAGAATCTCTAACGACATCTTCTGTTGAGCCATTTGAGCAAGTTGCTCCTTATTTGGAGCAAGCTTCCATAAACAACAGTCCTGAAAGTTCATCCAGTGAACATACTTCCAGACAGTTACCTCTTTCAAAAGTTTCCAGTAATCCAGTTCCACCCACACATTCTATGGTGACCAGATCAAAAGCTGAAATCTTCAAGCCTAAAGTGCTGCTTGCAGAAACTGTGAGTGAGGTTCCAGTAGACATTCACCAAGCCATGTCTTCTGATGTTTGGAAAGAAACGGTTTTGAAAGAAATTGAAGCTCTTGTTCAAAAGGGCACATGGGAATTAATAGTGTTGCCACATGATCCAGTTCCTATAGGGTGTAAGTGGTTGTTCAAAGTCAACCGCAACCCTGATGGCAGTGTGGCACGATATAAGGCCAGACTTGTTGCAAAAGGGTTTCTCTCAACAAGCAGGATTTGACTACTTTGAATCTTTCAGCCCAGTTGTCAAACCAGTGACAGTAAGAGTTTTGCTTAGTGTAGCTCTCAACAATGGCTGGGCACTACAACAAATAGATGTGGACAATGCCTTCTTAAATGGAGACTTTTCGGAATAAGTTTACATGCAGCAACCTCCGGGCTTCGAGCAAGAAGATTCAGCAGGAAACCAGTTGGTTTGTAGGCTAAGAAAATCTTTGTATGGTCTCAAACAAGCACCTCGAGCATGGTTTGAAAAGTTTCGAAACCACTTGGTGTCTAATCTGGGCTTTACAGAATCGCTAGCTGATTCATCCATTTATTTTTGGGAATCCTAAGGCAACAAAGTCTATATAATGGTCTATATTGATGACATAGTAACAACTGGAAACAATGCTGATGAAGTTGATCGTGTCATCAAAGATATCAACCAAGCCTTCTCTTCAAAGGATTTAGGTCAGCTTACATTTTTTTCTGGGCATGAATATTTATGCTGTCGACAAAGGAATCATACTTAATCAAAAGAAGCACATCCTAGAGCTATTGGACAAGACTAAGATGATTGATGCTACATCTTCACCAACACCTATGGTAACCTCTCCTCCACTTTCATTAACTGATGGTGATCCTTTTCATGATTGCACTCTTTATAGCAGATAGTTGGTACTCTACAGCACATATGCTCTACTAGACCCGACATTTAGTTTTCTGTTAATAAAGTTAGTTAGTTTATGCAATCACCGCTTGATAAGCATTGGAAGGTTGTTAAGAGGATCATTAGGTATCTAAAAGGCACCATAGACTATGGCTCGTTTTTTAGTACAGTCACCTCACCAAACACTTTGGTTGGATATGCTGATTTTGACTGGGAAACTTGTATAGATGATAAAAGGTCAACTGGTGGTCATTGTATTTTTCTAGGAGGAAATTTAGTGGCCTGGAGCTCAAAGAAACAAGGTGTTGTGTCCAGGTCTTCCACAGAAGCTGGATTTCGAAGCTTAGCTGATGCTATGTGTGAAGCTATATGGGTCAAATCTCTTCTTTCTGAATTAAAGATTAAGCTTACAAAGACTCCAACAATTTGGTGTGATAATACTAGTGCTATAGCACATTCTTCTAACCCTGTTCATCATGCTAAACTCAAACATGTTGAGTTAGATCTCAATTTAGTAAGAGAAAAGGTTACTAATGGATCATTTCAAATCAACTATGTGCCAACAACAGAACAAGTGATTGATGTGTTAACCAAACCTCTGTTTGCAGCATTCTTTCTACATCTCAGACAACAACTTAAAGTGTTCTGCCCTGAAGAATTACGGTTGCAAACTCACTTCTGATTCATAAGCACCTTCTCTGAAAGAAGGAAGGAGAAAAAAGAAGACAGAAAGCATGATAGAGTTATCGTCAAAGAAGTTAAGAGAACAGGGTGTGTGTTAGAGTAAGTCAGTAAGTCTGTTATGTATATCAAAGAAATTAAGAGAACAGGGTGTGTGTTAGAGTAAGTCTATTATGTATCAATTCTTCAACTGATAAGGTTGTTATGAATTCTGTTTGATGATAGCGGTTAAGATCAAGAAGTTCCTCTCTGTATAGGGTTGCTTGCCTCTTATTGTAAAAGCATATTGTTCTTGAGGTTAATAAACTTTTTCTCATTCTTTTATCTCCTTTGCTTTTATATCCATCAGCTCGACTTCAATTAATCCTTCGTTATTATTACCAGTTGCTGAATTATCAGGTTCGGGGTTGTAATTTACGACCATTTTGGATAAAGACTTCAACGTTGCATCCATGCCACACTCCCTTTGAAACTCCAAATTTACTCTTGATAGTTGATGACTTCTCATTATCCACGAATGAGTGCCCTACAAAAACCACAAAAAATTTTGTTTCAAAGACATGCATACAAACATATGAATTTGATCACTCGCACTAAACTTATAGTTTTCGCTTGTTATTCTTTCCTTTCAAATCCAAATATTCGGACTCGGTTTGATTCACCGACTTAAATTATTTTCTTCCAAGTCTGAATGGGAGAGATTGAGAATGAGGAGAAAGTACCCTGATCCTATACTGATCAGACGATGAAGATTGTAGATAGGAACAAGATAAGGTCGGAGATGTGATCTAAATTTTGTCAATTTTGAGGAGATTTCGAAAAAATCAAACTAAAAGGAAGAAAGAGAGGAGAAATGAGAACACTTTAGTACCCATTAGAAAGCAAAACGATAGTTGGAAAAGGATGACGACCACGAGCAAGAAAAATATTAAAATTTTAGATTAATTTCATAAATAAAAGCTTAAAATGAAATGTTTTGGTGCTGACGTTAAATAATTAAGGTCCGATTGACCTAAACGAACGCATCTCGAAAGTTTAATGTTCAAATTAAAAATTTTATGATTAAAAGATTAAAACAAAAATACGTTAGAAGTTGAGTGACTGAATATGTAATTTATATGTGTGTATAATTACCTCTAAAATCCATTCAATATACTTGACGTTATTCACATGCTGGTTTACGTCCAAATCATTCCACCCTGGCTGTAAGCAAATTAATGATGTCAAAGGATTTACACTCCAATACTAGAATTAATTATCTAAACTTACACTCAGATCTTGTCTTATAAAATCAGTTGTATCAATATTTATTGCTTGCAATTTTCTTGTATTCTCAAGGAGAGGAGAACCCTGAGGCATAAGGTAAGGCTTTAACTCCTTTCTGGTTTTCTCTACGAACTTCGATAATTTTCTTGTTTTTTTATTCATCATTGTCCATAAGCTGCCATAAAAAAGGAAAAAGAAAAGCTAAACAAAGTCAATATAGTTATTTTCGAGACTATTTCTCTCAACAATGCTATCTTCAAAGTTTGAATCTGAATTTTCTTTATGAGAGTACAATTAATGTGTCTAATTATTGTACCCAATACTTGTTGGTTCCTATCAATATTTTGATATTAGGTAAAATATGAAATAATTTTGTTATTGAAAAAAAACTGACGTACATAAATGGATAAAAGCTTGCCTTGATGCTAGAATGAGAGGGTTGCCGGAGTTCAAGTCGGAGAAAATCCAGTCAACGCCAAGCCCGGTCTTGCCGGACTCGTAAATCCACGTCTGTACTTGAATCACATCGTGCCTATAACGTATAAAATATGGAATGTCTACTGCTCAAGATTTCGATACTTGATACTTCAACTCTAAACTTTAAACTATAAAAGATTCGAGCATCGGATAATTTACCGAGAAGGATAACAATGAATGGCAATATCCGTTTTATAGGCCATCCACACAAGGTCTCTTCGACTCATCTCCAGTGTTGAAAATCCATCCGACAAAAGTCCTATGCTCTCACCATGGTTAACCGACGTGTCCTACATCAACAGAAAACGATGATTAAAACAAAGGACACCCCATGACCGAGGTAACAGTTTCCATGGCAGACAAAGAAGAGAACCTGCAAATAATTTGATAAGGCTACAATGGACAGTTTTCTATCACTGTCTATGTCGGAGGATCTAACCATCAGTTCTTGCTGGAAGACACGATTCTCCTCCACCATCCTTCCATCGAGTATGTCCTGTATCTTGTCTGGGTCAGGCTTCCTAGTCCTACCTGCCATGTTATAACTACTAGTAATGCTTTTAGTGCACTTTGGATATTTTATACCCATATGATTATGCAGGTTTTTGTTGGTTCCTCCGGACAAGGAAGATGGGAGTATGGGGATTGTCGGTTCAGCTCTAAAGGCCAGCATGGTTTGCGTTTTTAATCAAGAGATGTGGTCAAGGTTTTGTAATGAGGATTCAGAGTAAGGAATTATGGGGTTTTGAACCATTTTAAATACCCATAAATATAATGGCTTGAATTCAGAAGCCAATATTCCAAATGATTCACCACGTGTGGGCACCTAAGGGTGCCACAAGAGGTAATTAGGCACCGAAACAATTGAGTGACGTGAGTGGTTTTTTAAGAGAAATTCCGTAATGAGCTCACGGATAATTTTCGGGTGTTAGTTGTAAACTTTATTCCGACTGTATTTTAGGTGTTCAAATATGTAATATATTTATTCTAATTTTTGAATTTAATCAACGAAGTTGATCCAAGTGACAAACAATTTAGTATTGTTTAAGCATGTATCAAGTTCGAGATCTTGTGTAAATAAAAAATTATGTTAAGAGATTCACCTATCAAAACCAATTGTGAAGTTAATTAGGACAAAAGAGGACAATATTTATTTTAATTTGAATCAAAAATCAAAATATGTATTGAGTATTAAAAAAAGTCACGTGGGGCTGGCAGAAAAATGCCCACCCTCGTCCCATCCTATTCCTCATAATTTCAATCTTTCCTTTCTTTTTATTTATTTATTTATTGGCTTTAGAAAGCCAAATGCTTTTGGCCTATTTAAGGGGTTAGGGGACGGTAAGATTTGGGGAATGAAAAAGAGAGAGCGTCCGGGAGAAGAATCGGAAGATCGAAGAGAAAGGGTCCTTTTGGTTCTATTTTTTTTAATTTTAAAAAATAATTTTTAGTTTTAATTTTTAAAAAATAGAAATTGTGTTTGGTTAATATAAATGAAAAAAAAATAAAAATGAAAATGTGAATAATTTAATTCATGCATTTTTTGATTTTGTGTTTTTATCATGAAATGTGAATGGTTTATTGTGTGAAGCAATAATTTGTTTTGGTTTAGTTGTATTGTTAGGACATTTTCATGATTTATAAGTTTTTTTTGTGTTCCGAATCGAAGAGTTATTTGTGATAGTTGTGTTGCTAAAATAAGTTCAATGAGCTCGGATTGACATGATGATGGGAAGACAAAGTAAAGAAAAGAGGCAATTAGCGATTAAATTAATAGATTATTGAAATGTCGAGCGATAACTTTTTAGAGTTAAAACCAAATTAAAATAAAGTGTAAAAATTGAGGACTAAATTTATTATTACGTCAATTTTATTGATTATCATGTCATTTTCGTTAAAATTTTAACAACAAAGACCATTTTATTAGTTGTTATAAGTCATGTGACCCTTTTGTAATTTTTCCGTAGTCGAGAGACTTAACAAAAATATCTTATAGTTGGAGGACTATTTATATATTTTACCCAAAAACTATTTTTACGATTGTTTGAAACATTACTAAAACAAAGTAGTTAAATGTCATTCAAATAACTTAAGGGTTTAATAAGCCCTTAAACGTTTACAAAAAAAATAGTTATGCCCTTAAATTTTTTTTTGCACCCAATTAAGCATTCAAATTCAAGAAAAAAAATTAATTTAGCCCTTCGACCAACGTTGACCGTTAACTTTAACAGTTTTTTTTAAATTCTTTTTGGCACGTTTTGCAACAGGATAATGCCATTTGTCATTTTTAGCATTTTTAAAATTTAATTTTTAAAATATATATAAAAATCCAAAAAATAAAAATTCTAGAAAATTATTTTAAAAATATAAAAAATATTTTTAAGTCAAAAATTTATTAAAAATAATAAATAATATTTTTTAAAAAATGATTAAAATATTTTTTAAAAATTAAATATTATTATAAAAATATAAAAAATAAATTGAAAAATATAAAACAGTAAAAGTTATTTTGGTTTTTAAATCACTTTTATTGTTTTATTTAAAAAAAACTTTTATTGTTTAATATTTTTCAAATTTTTTATAATTTTATAATAATATATAATATTTTAAAAATTTTAAAATATTTTAATCTTTTGAAAAATTATTATTTATTATTTTTGAATAAATCTTGAAATTAAAAAAATATTTTTAAAATAATTTTTAAAATTTTCCAGATTTTTTTTATAATTTTTATTTTTTTTCTTCTGGTTTTTATAGAATTTTTAAAATTTAAAAATTCCTAGAAATGACAAGTGGCATTGTCTTGTTGCGACATGTGTCAATTTAAAAAAAACCGTTAAAGTTAATGGTCAATGTTGGTCAAAGAGTCAAATTGATTTTTTTTCTGGAGTTTGAGGGTTTAATTAGGTTCAAAAAAAGTTTAGGGACTTAATTGATTTTTTTTACAAAAATTTAGGGGCTTATTGAAATCTTAAGCCAACAAAAAAATAAACTTTTAAAACGATTTGATCTCGTGTCATTTAAGCCTTGTTTTCAAAAAAATTTTAATGAAAATATTGAAAAATCTTTTTATATTTTCATATTTTCACTTAATTTTATTTTTTAGAATTTATTTTCAGCAATGTTTTCTATTAGTTATGTTTTGTAAGGGAGATGGGCAGGGAATATAAGGGATGTATGTGATGATACTATGTGATCCGTAGCTGGACTAGGTGATGTTTGTAATTTTTTAGTTGCGATGTTTCGATTATGATATCTCCTCGTAATGTGCGTTGAGCAAAAAATTATATATTTCTTCATATTTTCACATGTGATATACATAATATATCAAAAAGAGTTGAGAGACTCAACTTGAACTTGAAAACGGATCAACTAATTAATAAAAATCTCGCGTTACTCGAATTTTTATTTTACAACTCAAATTTTATTTAAAATTTATTCTATTCGAGTCGAATTTTGACCACCACTATCTAAAAGTTTAAGAGAAGTCATAAAATCAAAGAAGCTATCTGAAATCAGCTTAGACATGTGTTTAAATTTTAGTTTTTTTTCCTATTAATCAATTTGTCGTTACATCTTTTGCACTTCATCATATATCGAAGGTAGTAAGATTATGAAGCTTCAAGCAAGGGTGAAAAAAATAGACATGTTAACAGACGAGAGGGGCCGGTCACTCGGGCAAGAGTCAAACAATTCAAGAAAGCTCTCATAAGATTAATAGAACAAGCTTGAGACATTAGGCAAGCTTTGGACGTTGGACTTGTGCCATGTAATTCATGCAATTTGTTGCATGTGAACATATTGAGTGAAAAGAGAACATTTTAATTTATTTAAAGCTACATATTTTTTTAATTGTTGTTATATTTTAGTTAATTTATTTGTTGCTACATGTTTTTTATATTTTTATTATTGTCACATTTCTTATGTTCTAATATTTATTTCACATTACCCGTTATTTTTACCTATTATTAATTTGATTTTTGTGTTCACAAATTATGTCTTAGATGTATCCTACATAGCTAGCCACATCAAGCTTGGAAGAAAGACTCTTGGGATGCCACATGCACATTCATAAAGAGGTGGGAAGATTCAAGGCATTAAATCCATACATTCATTCACCAAGACCATTCAATCATCCTTTGAAGCATGCATGTATGGCAAGGGAGAGTTACTTGGAAGTTTCTTGCATTTGGAGAATGCATTGGAGATCAAAGATTCATTCAGGCCTTTCACCTCCCAAAACAAGTGCATTGGATGGCACAAATGAAAATCATGGAACATGCACATTGCATTATTTCATCCACTTTTGTATCCATTCATATGCCTTAGCCTTAGCCTATAAATAGAGACTTATTTCACTTTTGTAAACACAACTTTGATTTTAATAGAATTTGAGAGTGTTCTCTTTCTTTGTTCTTAATTGAACTCCAAGTGATTTATCAAGAATATCTTGTGGCGTCAACCCTATTCTTTCGAACTTATCACTATTCTTAGTGTGGCGTTCAACCTCTTTTGATATCGTTGGTTCTTATCTCCTTAAAAATAGTGGGTCACGATCCTATTAACTTGTTATTAGTTAAGAAACTGTATAAGTCTAACATATAGTGTTGGTTCTCTCTTGGTTCCCCTTAACCGATTTCAAGCCTACCTACCATCACCATTCCAATATTACATTTCTTTTTCAATCATTCTATCATTCCAAGCCCATTTGCAAACCTCCATTATTATCATTCGAAGTACTTTGATTTCGACCGGGAAATATAAGCGACTCGAACTTATACTCGAGGACGAGCACACATCAAAATACATACACGCAGGGCTGGGTCTAAGAATTTAAATTTGGTGGTTCACCGATCAACAATAAATACTATCATATGTAATGTAAGTAAAGAGTAAATTAGAAAAGTTATCAAAAGCTACATTCAATAGCAATAGGAAATTCAAATTACAAATAACTAGTATATAAAAATGACTACTAGATAAAATTCGGCAGGTCCATTTAGAGTAAATTAGAGAGGAGTAAAATCCAACACCTTATGTAGACAAACTCAACAAGCAAAACAAAAATTCAACGAAACAACGCCAAAAAGTAATTAATCTGGACAACACCGCACATTTGCCAACTTTCCCATCTTCGCTGCTCATGCTTATTGCCCATCAGATGGTAGGTTCACTTTTAAAACAAATGGAATTGAAACCTTGCTGAAGACGATACAGTGAATGGAGTAGATATGCAATCTATAGTTTTGCATGAATTCGGACATAATATCGGCCTCGACCACAGCTCCAATAAAAATCAGAAAAACCAGACTTGTAAAATTCTCCAATTAATCACAACAGCTCGCCCATCACTTCCTCCCAACAATTCATGCAGAAACTGATGTTACTGTTAACATCACCGGGGCCAAGAGCTTTTGACTCGTCGCAGGACCATACCGCTTCTTTTATTTCCTCTAGTGAGAACGGCTCCTCAAGCTTCCAAGCAACTGAAATTGTGACCCTCTTTGTAACACCCCAATTTTCCACCAAATTAAAAACTCTATTTAGTGAAAATCCATAATTCCTAAACCCTAATTTTTGGAAATTTAAAACTGAGTCCCTAATTTAATTTTAGTGACTAAATTATAAAATTCGGAATTTTTGTGCCTTTGTGTAAAGTAGCTGAAGTTGGGGGGCTTTGGTTGTAATTTATCCAAATTTTAGGCCTATTTTTTTTTTTTACTATACCGACTCTTCAAATCTCATTTTGAGATTTCAGCAGCCGCACCCAACTTTGCTGTCACCCTCAACCTCTTGTTCTTAATCTCCCTCACCCCCTTTGCTCCGATCGAGCTCCGGTCAAGGTCCAATCTAGGCCCTAGCGTCGATAGTTTGCCGATATGAACCCACCGTTCGGCTCCCTTTACCGTTCCGACTGAAACCCTTTCAACCATCGTCTCGACTCGTCGGTTGCTTGCTCAAAATCGGCTAAGAACCATTTCAGTTTCACTGGTGGCTTGCACCGTTGTCTTCCTCTCGCTTTACCGTCGGTCCAAGCGTGGGTAAGACGCTCTCCTTCGCGTTTTGCTTCTGAAATTTTTGGTGGAGAATAGAAAAAAACCCTGTTTTGTTTTGTAGAGTGGTATTTGTTGGTTCTTGTGGGTTGTTGTCGTGCCGCTATCATTTCTAACGAATTCGGACTCTCTCGCCGACCTTGCCGGAGCAGTGCAGCTGCCGTGATGTCGATATGGCTGCCGCCGTCAAGGGTTGTATGCCCTAGGGTTTCAGTTCCATGGTAAGGGCTGCAAGGGGGTGGATGCATTCAGGCCAGTGTGGATTTGGGTGTAACCCAAATTGGCCGGCAAGCCCAATGAGTGAGAGAGAGACCGAACGGACCTAGATCTGGTGGGAAGCCTGAACCGGCCAAGTTAAGGACCTGAGCTGGGTCAGCCTTAAATCGAACCTTTTGAGTGAACCATCTAGACCGAACTGAACCAGCAGTTTTGAACCGAACCGGATCAGGCTTTAGACCGAACCAGTGAACTGAACCGCATACATTGATCGACCCGTGACTCATTGACCAACCCTTGACTCTTTAACCGACCTGACCTGTTGACTGACTGACGTCAGCGTTGACTTTTTGGCTGACGTTAGTGTTGATTTTTTTTTTATCAAAGTTGACTATATGTTTTTCGACATTTTGATTCTAGATCCGCTGCCCGTTTTCCTAAATTCAAACCCGAAAGACCATTTTGCTATCTACAATTAATTATAGTTAGTATTTTGAGAATTTTGAATATCAGAATCTGATCGAATATTATTGTGTTCAGGTGACGTTGACTCGGAGCCTAAGAACACTCCTCCTCCTCCATCTGTTCGACGTCCTTCTACACAGCCTGCGAGTTTTGCACGTGAGTATGGTTTCGTTTACTGATTAAGTTAGTGTGGCATAGTACTAGTAAATAATTATGTTTTGTTGACCTCGTAGGTGTTGACTCATTTCGACCTAATACAAGAGCTGAGCGTGGGAGACGTCACTCTTGACGTTGAGTTATTAGCTGCCTAATATGTGTCTCTTCTTGTGCTATATCATTTCTGTGCTCTATGTTATGCGTGCATGTTGCATATGTGACTGATTGAATGATCTGTGAATTATTATATGTTTTGTATGATGGCATGTCACGCATCAAATATCATAACCGGATTAAATTAATATCGGATTTATATCGTATGTACTCGGATTAAATTAATAGATTGGATATACACTCGGATTCAGAAAATAAAATCGGAACATGTCATATCATTTGGGTTGGGAAATTGTACGGGGAAGTTTAGTGGGTTCACCCTTCGGTCTGAATTCTACTTCGAATTAGTGGCTCCACCCTCGGGTCGAGATTTCACTTCGGATGGTGACGATGTAGTTAGAGTGGTTATGGAGAACCTTACTCTTCGGACGATGTATGGATATGGGTGCATGACATTACATTTTATGTCTATGACTTATTAAATGCATATGTGTATTGAGATGATTGTTGAACTATGCTTGTTGCTCGGATTTCTGTTACGTGCTTTATCTGCAGTTTAGAGACACACTGAGCTTCATAGCTTACTCCCCCTTAGTTCCTCTTACAGATACTCAGGCTTAGGCGTACGGTACTTTGAGGATTTCATATCATCAAACTTTACCTTATTTTACAATATGATTATTCAGACATTTGAATTTCTTTATTATTATTATTTTGGACGATTTTGTATTTGGGACTTGAGACATTATTATTTTAAGACTTATTGGTTTTAGATGCATTATTTGAACTTCTTTCGGATTTTATAATAACTTTTGGAATTTTTGCTAAATGATTACGTTTTATTTAATTTGGTATAGTTTTGTGGTTTCAATATTTTATAACTAAATTGTAATTTGAATTATTGAACCTAATAACCTTTCTTGAGGGACAAGTTTTTCGAACTTAACTTTCAAGTTTTGACTTAAGAAATTAGGTCAAATTTAGGAGGTTACATTTAGTGGTATTAGAGCTTAGGTTTAACCCTTGGACTGTGTGGCTCGAATGAAATTTTAAACCGAAAATGATTTTGCATGCATACTAAATATTTTTGGGCAAAACATGAATTTCTAATAAATATAATATTTTTATTTTGAATAGAAACTCCAAGTACTGGCTCTAACTTAGGATTATCTTCTTTGTGATAGACTACCATGCTACCTCGTAGGAGTTCTAGATTAGCAACCAGACGTGGTCGTGGCCAAGGCCGTTCAACCGTTGTTGAGAGTGATACTCTACTTTCTGCGGATCAGTCACAGGATCAGGATGAGGTACACGATGCTGATGTAGAGGAACAACCTGGGAATCAAGCTGAAGCTCAGAATACAGCACCCGGCCAGCGGACGCAAAGTGTTGGTCCACGTGATTTTGGGGATAGTGAGACAGTGGGCATAGATTCTGTTACTGTGCAAAGAGAGTTGCTTTGTTACCTCCTCCAGTCTGAGGAAACCTATATCTACCGAGTTCTTAGCTTCTGGGATGACCATGTTTGATGGCAAGTTGGGTACAAACCCGGCTGATGCGAAGTATTGACCGAAGAAATTTCAACGTTTATTTGTTGAGATAGAATATCCTGCCGACCGAAAATTGAGAGCTGCTATATCATTGATGCAGGGTGAGGCCCATAACTGGTGGGAGGTAGAGGAAAAAATTGTTATAGCTAGTTACATTTCATGAGAGTTTTTTAGACAATCATTTCAGGACCGGTATGTTAGACCTGAGTATTTGGTAAAGTTTCGAGATGACTTTATGAATCTGAAGCAGAATGATATGAGCGTTAATAACTATGAGATAGAGTTTTTGAGGCTTCTCCAGTATGTTTCGGGACTGGTTACTACAGAAAAAGAGAATTGTGATTGGTTTCTGAGAGGGCTACGTTTTTCTATTAAGATCGGGGTTGCTTTACATCAGGATAAGGAGTATAAGGAGATCAACCAACGGGCCAGAACTACTGAGCAGACAGAATTGATGAAGAAACAACAAGAGTCTCGGGGTAATGATCGGTCCAGGAGGCAGTCGACCGCATCAGTTCAGCACAGTTAGAGGAATCAGTCGAGGAAGAGGACTAAAGATGAGTACGACCATCAGAGTTACTCTAGAGCTAGACCAGTGACATCTACTGTTCCGACCGCCAGTGTTGGAGGTTCGTCAAATTTTCGTGGGGTGCCACAATGTTCTTTTTGCAAGAAATAACATCCAGACGAGTGCAAGAGGTAGTCTGGGGCTTATTTCCGATGCGGTTCTTTTGAGCATTTTTTTAGAGATTGTCTAGTAGCACCTTCATATGCCTATGTTCCGAGCCAGTCTCAAGCATCTGTTCAGACTCCTAGTAGGGGAGAGGTCATGGTAGATCTACTGTTTCGGATACTGCTGGTAGGGGTAGGCCTGCTCAGAGTAGAGGATCAGCTGGTTCAGGGGCGAGACAGCCTGGGTTGGTTTATGCTACCATGAGACATGAGGATTGAGATGAGCCAAATGTTATTGCTGGTACATTTTCTATTCATTCTATCTTTTACTTTGCACTATTGGATAATGGTTATAGTCATTCGTATGTTGCGAGTTCTGTATCTGGGGGTCTTAAAATTTCTATTGAGGATGTTGTTTATAATGTTACCGTACACAGTCCGGTAGGTAACCCTGTTGTGGTTTCTAGGGAATATAAAAATTATCCTCTTGAGATTCAAGGGGAAATCTTTCCGGCTAACCTGATGGAGTTACCCTTTGGCGAGTTTGACCTAATCTTCGGCATGGACTGGTTGTCTGCTCACCGAGTCAATCTGAATTGTGAGAAGAAAATAGCAACTCTAAAAACTTTTAATGACATGGAGATAGTACTTTTTGGAGAACGTCGGGGCTTTCTATCTAACGTAATATCGACTCTCAAAGCCGAGAAGATAATCAAGAAGGAGTCCATTACCTACCTTGCTTATATTCTTGATCTGAGTAGTCTGACTCTGGAATGGATAAGATCCGAGTTGTGAGAGACTTTCCCGATGTATTTTCGGAGGAATTGCTTGGTGTTCTGCCAAAGCGTGATGAGATTGAATTTGGCTTCGAGGTCTATCCGGGCACAACTCCTGTGTCTATGGCACCTTATCGGATGGCACCAAAAGAGCTTAAAGAATTGAAAGTTCAGTTGCAAGAACTGCTAGACAGGGGATTTATCCGACCCAGTGTTTCTTCTTGGGGAGCTCATGTGTTATTCATCAAGAAAAAAGATTGGACACTTCGGTTGTGTATCGATTATCGAAAGCTGAACAAGCTAAAGATCAAGAACAAGTATCCCCTTTCTCGAATTGATGATCTCTTTGATCAGTTTCGGGGAGCTACGGTGTTCTCTAAGATCGACCTGAGATCTGGTTACTACCAACTCAAGGTTAAGGATTCTGGTGTTTTTAAAATAGCTTTTCGGACACGTTACGGTCATTACGAGTTCCTTGTGATGCCCTTTGGGTTGACTAACGCTCCTGCCGCTTTCATGGATATAATGAATAGAGTGTTTTAACCCTATCTCGACCAGTTTGTGGTGGTCTTTATAAACGATATTCTGATTTATTCTAAATCTGAGGTTGAGCATGAGGAACATCTTCGGATTATTTTACAAACTCTGAGGGAGAAACAGCTGTATACAAAATTCAGTAAGTGTGAATTCTGGCTTTCAGAGGTGATGTTTTTGGGGCATATTGTTTCTGTTGAGGGTATTCGGGTTGATCCGAAGAAGATCGAGGTTATCATGAGTTGGAAGCAACCCAGGAATGTTCCTAAGACTCGAAGTTTCTTGGGTTTAGTCGGCTATTATCGGAGGTTTGTTGAGAGTTTCTCGATCATCATAGCTCCATTGACTAAACTTTTGAGAAAGAATGCTCATTTTGTTTGGTATGAGGCTCAGTAGACTAGTTTTGAGAAGCTTAAGACCGTGTTGACTGAAGCACCGGTCCTAATTTAGCTAGAGCCTGTGAAGGTTTACACCATATACAATGACGCTTCTCATACCGAATTGGGGTGTATTCTGATGTAGGAAGGTAAGGTAGTAGCCTATGCGTCCCGACAGCTGAAACCGCATGAGTGCAACTATCCTACCCATGACCTTGAGCTTGCTGCTGTGATCTTTGCTCTCAAGATCTGGAGTGTAACACCCTTGACCCGGATGTCACATTTGGGCCTCAATCCCAAACCCAAACCCAAAACCATAAAATTTTCTTTTCAAACAGGTTCAACCCATCAAATTGCAAAAACATTTAAAACCAACGATCAAAATAAATAAGTAAATATAAGTAAATAAAATATTACAAAGGAGCTCCAATTTAAATTTAAAATATTTAAAGTTACAATTTTAAATAATACAATTTCAAATAATAATTACAGACTCCATAAGTAAGGTCCTATGAACACATAGCCCATTAGACTCAAATGTCGTACTCTTAAGATCACCATGCTTATTACTCATCTCCTAATTTGCAACCACTAACATGCAAGACAATTACACTTATGATGCTCATGAAGCGTTTCAGAGTTCGAGGTGTACTAACCTTATGCTGGCATCGCTAAAATCCTCATCCTAGCTTTACGAATATTCCACTTGATCCGATAACCGACCCGATTAATCCTCGCATAACAACAATTACGAAAACACTTAAATTCCATACAACTCATATGCCAAGCGAAGGGTCAAACTCGTAAAAATAGCTTACCGGGTTCGAATTTTGCAAAACAAACTACGTTTCATTTTTTGGTGTCCGATCTACCTTTTTAAAAAATCAGTGGCGACTCCAGTCTTTATTTTTCAAAAATCGAATTTTTAAAACAAAAGTCCCCCAAAATTCAAATTTTCAAAAATTTTCAACATAAACGGAAAAAAAAGAAATTATTTTTCTAGCGATTTTGATTTTTTTAAAAAAGAGGTCGCTACACTAGGGGGAGGAAGAAGAGGAATTTAGCTCCTACTAGGTCTTGAATCCACAACCTAGGGAAAGGGGAGGGTGTCAACTGAGAGTTTTAACCACTTGCTCTAGAAATTGTTGACGAAGATTAAACATCTTAAAACTGACATAAAAATGAATGTAACAGTGATGGTGTTGTAGCTTTTTTTCGGGCCCGATGATTTTTTAAGAAAACAAAAAAATGGAGTCGTCACCTATCTTTTAAAAAATGTGTGATTGGATCAGCTAAAACGAGTTATTTTAATAAAATTATTTTATTAAAACAACATTTTTGGTATGCGAAAAACAAAAACGGGAATGAGAGTCGGTTACACGTGGGGAAGGATTAACACCCCCATAGCGCCCAAAAATTGGTACCTAGCTGATTGCAAAATGTTTTAATGTCGAAATTTGTAACTTCATATGAAATTTAATTTACTGTCTATTTATGAATATGATTTCATTTTAACGGTCCCACCATCTAGATAATGAACTATAATCATCACCAACATTTCTGACGCTAACCCGTCTTATCCTTTTGATAAGACACCGCATTAGGTTCTACTTTTTAACAAACAATCACAAAAGCAATTAGTGTGTTAAAACCTGTTATTTTCTAAGTTGGTAATTATTAATCCTAAGAATTGTCTAAGTGAATTTTACCTATTGGGGTTTGTAGCGATGTTTTTTTTTCGCTAAAAATGAATGTTGTGTTTTTTTTATTTTGAAAATATTTTCTCCCGCGTGGGATTTTTATAAAACCCGTATTTTATTTAAAATTGGAGTCGCCACCGGCCACTCAAGGTGGACCGGACACCGTAGAAAACCAGAGATTTTGAAAACTTTGGGTTCGGGAGTCGGTTACGGATGGGGAAGGATTAGCACCCCCACACCGCCCAAAATTGGTACTTTAATAATCACCGCTTTATTAATATTAAACTTTCTGGATTAAAGTGACGATTATATTAAAATTCGGTTATAAATGCAAGTAAATTTTAAAGGCCTCGTTATTCGAGAGTAAACGTCCAACCACTATCACTACGCCTGATACTGGCCCCGTTTACGCTCGAATAAAGGGCACCGCATTGACAAAATATATGTTCGTTATGCAAAGTTAAAAAACATGGCAAATATAAATGAATGCACTGTGATAAAAATATGAATAAATACTAACATAATAAATACTAATATAACATAAATAAAATACTGATCTAAAACATACATACATAACTATTAATTTAACACATAAATAAAAATATATCTAACATAAATTAGATACTAGTCTAAATATATACATACATAAATATTAATCTAACTTATAAATAAAAACATATCTAACATAAATAAAATACTAATCTAAATATATACATACATAAATATTAATCTAACTTATAAATAAAAATATATCTAACATAAATAAAATACTAATCTAAATATATACATACATATTAATCTAACTTATAAAAACATATCTAACATAAATAAAATATTAATCTAAAACATAAATTTAAAACATATTAATCTAAAACATAGATAAACATACAAATTAAAAACACAATTAACTACTACTTCATTAAAATATAAAAATTACAACATAAATAAAAAAAGAAAGAAAATATACCTAATTAGGTGTTCGAATGACGAACCCCGACTGGACCCCACCGAGATCTACCACGAACTCTCCAAAAATATTAACTAGATCGGACATAAAATAGGACCCCGATCGAAACCGGTTAGGACCGAGAATATTACCGGTCTGGGCTAGCCGAATTGGCTGCCGCCGCACGATTCCAATTGCAATTTTGCAATTGCAATTTGCAATTTGCAATTGCAATTTCCAATTGCTTTTTTTCTCCCCTCAAATTCCCATTTGCAATCCTCTATTTATAGGGGGGGAGGGTGACGTGGAGCTTTGTGCTCCACACCCCTCCTTTTTTTTTTATTATTAATTAATTTTTTTTTTTTTTTATATTAATTTTATTATTATTATTATTTATATATATTATTACAATAATACTAAAAATACTAAAAACCCGTACAAAAATGAGTGATTCTGATTTGCCCCTCTTTGCTTGTTCTTGTGAAACGAGAACAAAACAAAGATCAAAAGCACTCATTTTTGTTTTATCTAACTAAACTTCTCTCCTTTTTGACGCGTGTCTTCTTTCTTGGTAGATCTTCATTCTCTTGGCGCATGTCTTCTTTCTTGTTTTGGTTGATCCACCTTGTCACTCTCGGGAAGCAAAGCCTTCAAAATGGGGGTTGTTTGTTGGGAAGCCAAACCGAGTTCTTCTTGCTACATTATTGGTAATAAGCTAATACCTAAAGAGAGTTCGACCCAACCGCAACACCAAGCGAAGGGACGGGGTCTACAAAATTCGATCCGCTGCAACAGCGGCGAGGAGGCAAGACCGATAGGTGAAAGTTACGATGTCCGATCCGGCTACAACTCGACGAAGAGGCAAGATAAAAAACCGACAATTTTTCTCTTTTTTTCTCTCTTTTTTTTACAACATTGCTAAAACTTGAAAGTTGGTGAATTTTGACCAAGCTACAACAAGCGAAGAGGCATGGTCTAAAGTTAGTAATGTTGATCCGGCTACAACACCGACGAAGAGGCAGGATCAAGAGTTAGTGAATTTGGTCTAGCTACAACACCGGCGAAGAGGCAATCCGGGAGTTAGTGAATTAGGTTCAGCTACAACACCGAGCGAAGAGGTAGAACCGAAAGTTAGATTTGACCAAGCTACAACACCGACGAAGAGGCAAGGTTCGAAGATTTGATCCAGCTACGACAAGCGAAGGCGAGGATCGGATAGTTATTCCTTTTTGTGATCAAGCTATGACTCGACGAAGAGGCATGATCGTAATTTGGTTGGTTGATTTTTTCATTTTTTTTTTTGTTTTTTTCATTTTCATTTTTTTTTTTTTTTTTTCGTTTTTCTTCTTTTTCTTTTTTTTTTTTTTTTTTTTTTTTTTTTTTTTTTTTTTTTTTTTGAGATACAACATTGATACAACTAGAAAGTTAGTAAATTTTAACCAAGCTACAACAGCGAGGAGGCATGGTGCGAAGATTTGATCCGGCTACAATACCGAAGCGAAGAGGCGAGGATCAAGAGTTAGTGAATTTGGTCTAGCTACAACACAAGCGAAGAGGCAAGACCAGAGTTTTGTGAATTTGGTTCAGCTACAACACCGAGCGAGGAGGCGAACCCGTGATTAAATTTGACCAAGCTACAACAACACAAGCGAGGAAGCAAGGTCGGGGATTTGATCCGGCTACGACACAAGCGAAGGCGAGGATCGGATAGTTTTCTTCTTCTTATTTTTTCTTCATTTTTCCTTTTTCATTTCTTTTTTCTTCTTCTTTTCAATTTTCTTTTTTTTTGATTTTTTTTCTTCTTTTTTGTTTTTTGTTTTTTTTTTTTTTTTTTTTTTTTTTTTTTTTTTTTTTTTTTTTTCTTTTTCTTTTTTTCTTTTTTTTATATTTTTCTTTTTCTTTCTTTCTTTTTACTACCATTAAGATAAAAGGTAAACTCGAGTAAAATTTAGGTCTATTTGCAATCTTATCGAAGAGGCAAGACACGGATAGGATTTGATCTGCTACACCACCGCTAGGAGAGACTAGATCGAAAAAAGCGTGAAATCCATTACACCACCAACGGAGAGATAGGATCGGATGGAAATTTTGATCTGCGCAACACCACCGACGGAGGCAAGATCTTCATTAAGTTGGCGTACCACCACCGACGGAGGCATGATTTGCAAGATGTTGGGTGATGCGCCGCGCAGCAAATGAGATAATTTTTTGAAAAATTTGCCCGGCTTTTCTATCGACAGAGGGCATGATCTAAAAAAATTTTGTTAGCATCCGTCACACCACTGTCGGAGGAATCAAATCCTACAAAAGAAAAAACACTAGTCAGTAATTGTCAAAGATTTTGTCATTTGATACCTTTTATTTTGGGTGTTTCCATCTTCTTCGTGTTTGGCCTCCTCTAAGACTAAGGTTGGCTGTCGTGTTGTTGCCCCCACGGCTGAAGATGTTCAGTCTCTTTTTGAACCTGTTTATATGTACAAGAAAGATTTGCATGAATGTATCTAATTTTATGTCTAAATGCATGTGTCTACCTTAAATGCATGGTGATTTTGGTGTATGCACTTAATCTAAATGTATGACGCGTTTGCAACAATGGTTTAATGCAAGATGAATGCAATCTAAATGCATGAATGTGATATGATTTTTTTGATCCTCAAAGGGATGCCCCGACTCCTCACTTTGGTCCCGTCGGGATCTTGGTTTTTTTGTATGTGACGGTGCCCCAACCTCAACTTGGGTCCGATCGGTCATCGGGTGCATGCCCCAACATTTTATTCATCCCTATGCCATAAATCAAATCTGTTCTTGAATTTGGCACTTTGAGTGTGGATTTCATTGCCCCCTAGGTTGGGTTTATAAATTGTGTTGGTTCATGGTAGCTTATTATTTTTTGATTGGGTGCAATTTTGCGGACTATGGTCAAAGGTGCAAGAGTTTGACTCGGCAATAAAGGGTTGGACCTTGGCAAAGAATGCCCCCGGACTGGGACCTTGTTAGAGGCATACTATTTGTAAAAGATGTGGGGGTGCTTTTGGATATGCCCCAAGATCAAACTTTTGTAAGAGGCTTTGTAAGGTGCTAGATCGACCATCTTTGTTGTATTTAATGGGGCAACCCGAGGATTAATTTTATTATTACGAAAAATGAATGCATGCAAAATGTGTCCTAAATCGATGCAATGCAAAATTAAGATTGTGATGATGTTGTGCAATGCGGTGAAATCGGTGCGATGAGAATAAAATAAAACAAGTTAGTACCAAATAAAATGATTAAATAAAACAAATGATAAATATAACAAAAATAGAGTAATAAACTGTACATAAACAAGAAGTAAGGCACCAGAGCCTAAATAGGGTGACCACTAATCGGGCAGAGTTTCATATGGCTCTAAAGGGGTTGGCTCATACGGCTCACTATATGCAGTTTTGGTGCTAAGAGGTACCCGAATTGTCCTTGTTGTCCTCTACTAAGAGTAGCAAGGCCCCCGGTCATCACCCATTATAGGCTCTTTTCAACTAGGTTCAATTCAGGGGGACCCATTCGCTTATACCCATACGAAGGAACGATATCCTCACGAAAGTATAAGGTACTCGAGCCCTGAAGGTACTTGCTAGGCCTATACGGGAGAACGATATCTCCACGAAAGCATTAGCGTTTTCCCCCCACTTAAAAAAAACGGGTTTATATGCCATATTTTAAATGCGTTAAAATAAACGCGCCATTATAACCGAATGTTAGTTTAATAGTCACTTTAATCCGGAATTTCCAATATTAATAGAGTGGTAATTATTTGAAAAAGCTCGACTCTCATTTGTTTTTGAAAAACAAAAATTTCCCTAGCGGAGTCGCCATCTGTAGCGATGTTTTTTTCGCTAAAAATGAATGTTGTGTTTTTGTTTATTTTGAAAATATTTCCTTTCGCGTGGGATTTTTATAAAACCCGTATTTTATTTAAAATTGGAGTCGCCACCGGCCACTCAAGGTGGACCGGACACCGTAGAAAACCAGAGATTTTGAAAACTTTGGGTTCGGGAGTCGGTTACGGATGGGGAAGGATTAGCACCCCCACACCGCCCAAAATTGGTACTTTAATAATTACCGCTTTATTAATATTAAACTTTCTGGATTAAAGTGACGATTATATTAAAATTCGGTTATAAATGCGAGTAAATTTTAAAGGTCCCGTTATTCGAGAGTAAACGTCCAACCACTATCACTACGCCTGATACTGTCCCCGTTTACGCTCGAATAAAGGGCACCGCATTGACAAAATATATGTTCGTTATGCAAAGTTAAAAAACATGACAAATATAAATGAATACACTGTGATAAAAATATGAATAAATACTAACATAATAAATACTAATATAACATAAATAAAATACTGATCTAAAACATACATACATAACTATTAATTTAACACATAAATAAAAACATATCTAACATAAATTAGATACTAGTCTAAATATATACATACATAAATATTAATCTAACTTATAAATAAAAACATATCTAACATAAATAAAATACTAATCTAAATATATACATATATAAATATTAATCTAACTTATAAATAAAAATATATCTAACATAAATAAAATACTAATCTAAATATATACATACATATTAATCTAACTTATAAAAACATATCTAACATAAATAAAATATTAATCTAAAACATAAATTTAAAACATATTAATCTAAAACATAGATAAACATACAAATTAAAAACACAATTAACTACTACTTCATTAAAATATAAAAATTACAACATAAATAAAAAAAGAAAGAAAATATACCTAATTAGGTGTTCGAATGACGAACCCCGACTGGACCCCACCGAGATCTACCACGACCTCTCCAAAAACATTAACTAGATCGGACCTAAAATAGGACCCCGATCGAACCGGTTAGGACCGAGGATATTACCCTGGTCCTGGGTTAGCCGAATTGGCCTGCCGCCGATTCCAATTGCAATTTTTGCAATTGCTCTGCAATTTGCAATTGCAATTTCCAATTGCTTTTTTTCTCCCCTCAAATCCCCGCTGCAATCCTCTATTTATAAGGGGAGGAGGGTGACGTGGAGCTTTGTGCTCCACACCCCTCCCCTTTTTTATTATTAATTTTTTTTTTGCTTTTTTATATTAATTTTATTATTATTATTATTTATATATATTATTACAATAATACTAAAAATACTAAAAACCCGTACAAAAATAAGTGATTACAGGGTTAAATATAATTAAGTGTATTTTATGAATTTGATGTGAAGAGAATTTTATTAAGCTACAAGGCCCTAACCGAGGCTTTCAAGAACCTAATTATAAGGGGCTTTACCTAAACTAAAATTTTAAACAAGTCAAACAGTTAAAGATTTAAAACTAACTAAATTAACGAGATATCTATAAAAAGGCAACATTAATTAAATTTACGAAATTAAATATAATAACAAAAATGGGAGAGAATTTAATAAAATTTTAAAATGTGTATCCTTCTCGAAGTTGAGTTAACATACGATATTCAGATTAACTTTATAAAAAACTAATTAAAACTTTAATTTTAAAAAATGTGATAAAAATGGTTTTAACAATCAAAAGTTGGAGTTAATAACTAAATTAAAACAAATTAAAAATATATGCCAAGTTTAAAGAATATTTAAAGTGACTTTATGTAATGAAAAATGGTATAGGGATTTAATAAAATTAAATGACCCACATTTGTTTCAAATTGGTACAAAGCCCAAAAACACCATTGTTCAATTTTCAATAAGAAAAATGGATCAAAACACTTTTTTTACAAGTTCATCAAGTTTTCATAAAATAAAAAAGAAGAAACAAAAGTGGAGAACCACCGTGTCGGCCGCCGTTCACAGCGGTGGAACTCTCCCCAAAACCCCCATTGTTATTCGATTGAAAACTCTCAAAATTAAAGAAAGGTAAAAAAGTATTCAAGATAAATAAAAAGAATAAGAGCAAATTTGTAACCCTTAGACCCGCCTATGCGATACACCTAGTCTAGAATGTCACATTCGGGTCACCGGAACGACCCACAGTAAAAACAAAAAAAAACTCTTAAACATACATAAAAATAAAATAAAATAAAATTTCTGTTAAAACCATATTAATATTTCATTTTACAAAAATTAAAATCCAGGAAACGTATTACAGACACAATCATAAAATAAAACGTGACATACATGCCCACTAATATACAGGTACCGTACTCCACATGCAACGCCAAGGGAACTCCCTAACTGATGTCGATCATAAGACCATGGACATTTTCTTTTAACCTGCAATCTAAAAAAACAGCAACGTGAGCTTGAAAAAGCTCAGTAATACAAAACTACCAAAAAAATGTTATAAGCACATGCAGGTATATGGCAAAGCATGAAACTGAAATATCGATCATGGCATCCTGTTAAACAACACTTGAACTTCTGAATCTTATTTAGGCATTCTAATAATTCAGGGGAAAACTGAATGAAATGATACTTTTACTAGAATCGAGCCACGGGGTTAAAGTATATCTTTACTTACAAATCGGGAAAGTAGACAATATGCTTCATATATCAGTAGAATTCATCATGGGCACAGAAAGCGACATGAAATTTAGTTTCAGATTAACTACCCTACATCCGAACTCCAAAATACAGTTCCTCAGAACTACATCACATACTGACGTTAACCCAAGCCTATTGGGCATGGGTACCATCCTAAGGGGATACCTCAGGTCATGGGTGGAATTACCCCAGCCGAAGCATAGGAACTTAATACGGGCGGAGTCACTCTAGCCGTAGCTGAGGATCCGAATACGAGCATTAACCTTGGCCATTAGGCGAGGATACCATCCTAAGAGTATACCTTAGGTCACGGGCGAAATTACCCCAACCGAAGCATGGGAACCTAATACGGCCGAAATCACTCTAGCCGAAGCAGAGGATCCGAATACGGGCGACATTACCCTAGCCGAAGCATAGGAACCTAATATGGGTGGAATCACTCTAGCCGAAGCAAAGGATCTGAATACAAGCGACATTACCCTAGCCGAAGCATAGGAATCTAATATGAGACTTGTGCGCACAAGTGTATATCAAAAGCTTCCCACGTTTCCCCGAAATACCCCGGTAACACAATTTTATGCAGAAACCATTAAATCAAAATTTAACAACAAGAAGCCTAGAATTAGGATACAGTCTGATGTTTAATTGGTAGAATCAGAGTAGATAATCGCAGTTTCACATCAGAGATTATTTTGCAAATTTTTGAGCAGTTTCTCATAAAGAGAATCCTTATAAAAATGGTAAGTTGAATAATGACGTTATTATGTCATTTAAGAATCTAATTCATTAGAACCATTTAGAATTACAAAATATAACAGATATATTGGAATGGATTCAGGAATTCAAATAGTCCAGTATCATTCATGATTCAGGATACAACAGTAGGGTTCTAAACAATTTAACTCATAAGGGTATTTTGGTCCCTTTAACTTTTAAGGTTAATTTAGTAATTTAATCCTGACAGGGTTAAATCAGTGATTTTATAACATTCATGATTTATAATTACCCATCGAGTCACCATGCTTTACTAACAAATCAGAACACTTTATCTTTATTCTAATCGATAACCGGACATATAAATCCATACAAGTTTTCCTTCTTATAACCAACCACAATAAATAACAAAACAGGTTACTTTTATCAACCACCTGGACCTACGCTGAAATCCAGTATCATATTTCAAGTCTGTGATTTGCTGCAAAGATGATTGCTAACGGCTTGCTAGGCTTTCAAGACCATTAAAGTTAAACTCATTCAACAAGGCGTTACTCACCAAGCACTCGAATAGGTACACTTCGCGCGTGTTCGAAACTTAGTATTGACAACAATGCATATCAGAACAGTTCGTCGTCTCAAATCATCATTAACAAGCCCCAAATAGTTGAACATTTATTTATACAAAATTCTTTTCATTATTACATCCATATCAGAAACAACTAGCGAACGCGGGTCGTATCTTACAACTTTTAGAGCCATTACATTCGCTTGGTTTTATTAGAAATTTCACATCCCAATCTTAAGGGTACCTTCAGTCATTTAAATATTCGAGGGCGATTCAAACATTTCGATATCCGAAAGTGTTTCAGTTATTCTTATCCTTTCAGTCCCTTCAACTATTCGTTCGCTTCAAAACTCGGGGTTTATCCATTCTTCCAGATAATTTAGAAATTTCAATGCTCGGAGACACTTCAGTGTTTTCAGCCAATACAATCAGTCTTATTAGTATATTCACTATTTTAGTCGTTTCAGTTGATTCAAACAATTCAAATATTTGCATTACTCTGATAAATTCAGACATATGAATCATTTCTCTTAATTTCCTCGTCAAAGATTTAATCAGAGTCAAAGAATTAATCAGAATACAAGGGAATCCAAGTATTTCCATCAACAGAGATTTGAATCTTATTACCAAAATTTAATCAAGTAGTTCAAAAAATTTCGGGTGAATTAATTGTTTTTCTTAAATCACAAGTGCTCTCTGTCATTCCATTTCATTTCATGGATAATTTAGTCATTTTACGCGTCAGGTGTACTTTTGTCATTTTAAACGTTAAAGGTATTTTCGTCATATCGCTAATCCAAGGATTCAGAAATTTATTCTTTTATTAACATAACCCAAATTTAAAAGTTAATGGTCTTATCAATTGCTTATTGGGCTTGAGATCCTTAAGGTTCCTCAAATTTCTTATTCGAGTACTTAGATCTTAACAGTTAACCATTTATATATATTCTCAAATTCTTTTTTCTTACGCGAAGATTTAAAGGTACATTCAAATATATTTTCATGTATTAGCCACAATCCACATGTATCGTAAAGCATGCTAAAGGTAGTAATGTATTACCTTGATTTGACGTTATATCTGTTGATCCAAAGTACTCCATTCTATCTTTGAACCCAAATTCGACATCTTCTCAAAGCTCGGATACAAAGAGCCGCGATTTCCTTCAATTACACAAAGTCCTTAATAAGTTCATAACATGTATACAATACACTTAAACTGAATAATTACACATAGGCTCACTCGGGCTCAAGGTTAGTTTCCGAGGCTTTCGGATTCGAATTTCGCAAAATCGGCTTCAAAAATGGACTCGAGACGTCAAAAAATCCAAAATATAACTTTTCAAAAAGAGTCAACTTTTTGTCAAAGTCAACACTGACGTCAGCAGTCAATGATGACGTCATACTGACATAATCAATCAACGGTCAACGCTGACATCATCGGTTAATGTTGACGTCAGTGGTCAATGGTTTGACTCAGTCGAATTGACTCACTGAGTTGACTCAGTCCGATCGGGTTAACGGGCCAATGGGTCATACGGTTTAGGTCGGACTCGGTTGACGGGCTTGGGTTTGGGCCTAGCAGGCCAGCCCAGGTCTCGATTAATTAACCCAGCCCGGTCTTATTGAGCCGGTCTAAAGCTGAACCGGCTCGGTTCAAAACCAGACCAGTCCAAGGCCGGTCCGGTTCAGGGGCACGTTGCGGTGGTCGGAATCACTCCAAAGCGACGCGTGTTCGCCACGCGCATCCTCTAAAGGGCCCAAAAACTCCACGACAACGATCGAATTCAACCAACAACACCAAAACACAAATTTCTGAGGCTTACCCTGGCGAAAAACTGTTGAAAAGAGGTCGAAAACAGTTCGTAACATCACCGAAAAATCAAACCTTTCGTCTCAAAAACTTATTGACACCCTTCACGGCGAACGACGCGACGGCGCGACGAGTGAAGGGTTGGGCCTTGCTCGTCACGACGCGGGGAGACCGGATCTGGCGGCCGTGTCTCACACGGACGGTGGAGGTGACCAGAAATGATGAAGATCAGAGGAGTGATGCTTGGGTTATCGCCGAACATTCTGACAGCTCTCAACGGCTCAGCTGTGCGCGTGGCGACCATGGGCGAGGTCGCGAAAGGGAGGCGGCCATACCGGTGTGGCGGTGGCTGACACGAAGCGGCAGTGAGGGAGATTGGAGATAAAGCCGATAGGCGGTTTGGGTAGGAGGGAGAACAATTTTAAGAATGTGGGTAGATTTCTTTGAGATTGAAAAAAAAAGGCTTCTTGGTAGGTGGGGAGATCATTCTAGATTTTAATATTCCAGTATACTCTTCAGTTATCACACAAATAAAACCGAGTGTAGAATGTATACCAAGTGCTATCCAGCTCCATTGGTGAACACATAGGTTCAAAAAGTTAAGGGTCGTGTGTTTTTAAACCCTTACAACTACAATTCCTCATTTTATATTCATCCTCCTCTTTCTTTCTTTCTTTAACATATTTCTTTAGGGTGTTACAAAATTACCCAAATGAAGAATTTTTGTTTCTTGTATTTTTATTAAAATTCCAATACAATTTTTTTAGGAATTCTTGAATACAACATAGGAATTATATGAATTGTGTTGAGAATGTCTTGTGTGTATCTCTCCATTACAATGGTGAAAGGGGGTTTATATAGGATTTTCTACTCAAAAATACATGAAAAAGAATCAAAATTAATACCCAAAATCGGGTGGAATATTGCCTTAAAATCTTTGATTTGATTCTACTTTCCAATCTGACCAAATTAACCAAATTCTTTCCTCTTTTTCAGATTTTGATTTGGCCACAGCTCTTGATTTCCTTTTTCTTTTGACAAAAATCTGCAGGAATAATGCACCTCCCTTTTTTACTTGATTCAGTCCATCTTTCTTTTTTGATTTGCTTGAATTTTAGGCTAATATCTTTCCTTCCTTTTTTGTTTTGACCGATCTTCCTTGTCTATTTTTAATATGACTTGGGCTAAAAAACAATGACAACAGATGTCACGTTGATAGTTGGTTTTATTAGAAGCACGACCTACATAAAATGATTATATGCACTTTTAAATATGAGAGACCTAGTTTGAGAGTCCAAATAAAAAAGATGACCAAATAAACATCAACAGAAAATAAAATGTTAAATCTAACTCTAAAAAAAACAACGTCCGATAAAAGAAAAAAAATACACAAACTCAAATATGTAATAAAAATTAACTAAAGAGATGGAAAACAGAACAAGAGAAAGAAGATAATATTAACGAAAACACAATAAATAATGTACTTATAGAAACGAAGTAGCTGCAATAGATTTATAATTTAGGGACATGTTATTGTCTGCTTCAACAAAGTCGCTAGGCAAAAAATATCTGGTTTTATATAGTTATATACCGGAAGTTCACTAAATAAAATTAGATACCAATAATCAACTTGGGTAAAGTTAAAAGAAATAAGGAAATAGACACAGAAAAAGTTGTATTTAATATAAGAGTTAATTCACCTCATATCCTCAAACTATGATCTTTATTTTAAATTGGTCCCTAAACTTTTAAATGTTTCAATTTCATCCCCAAACTATGGTTTTCATTTTAATTGGTCCCCAAACTTTTGAATGTTCCATTTCCATCCCTAAACTATGATTCTCATTCTAAATTGATCCCCAAACTTTCAAAATATTCAAATTTCATCATCAAATTATTATTTATACCACATCATATTATTACATAAACTCATTGTTGAATGCGATTGCAAGCTCGCTGTGGAACGGATTCTATGCCCGGCTCGATGCCCTGCTACTTTTAAACAACTAGTACTTTCTTGCATAAACTCTTGTGTGGGAGTTATATGGATTATTCAGTATGTTCACAGGGAATTCAATACTCTAGCTGAAAATTTGGCAAAAAAAGGGATCCATCGCCAGAGAGACTTCTACTGGTTTTTGCCAACATGATTTAGCAAAGCATATTCTGTGATGTGGTTTTACTTTTGATTAAGGTTTTGTGTTTCGAGATGTAAGGACTTTATCACGGATACGGTGTACTCTTTTTCCTCCAACTAGGATTAGGGAGGTTTTTTTAATGAGGCACGTGTCTTGTGTTTTAATAGTAATAAATAAAAAATCTTCCTTTAAAAAAACAATTTGTATAACAGTTTTATTAAAATAAGATATGATTAGCATATATGGATAATTTGGGGATGAAATTAAAACGTTCAAAAAGTTTGAGGATCAATTTAGAATGAGAGTCACAGTTTGGGATGAAACTGGAATGCTTAAAAGTTTAGGGAGCAATTTAGAATGAAGGTCATAATTTGAGGATAAAATTGAAATGTTTTAAAGTTTAGGGACTAATTTAAAATGAGTGTCATAGTTTGAGGATGTGCGATGCAATTAACTCTTAATATAACGAAAATGATTTATCAAGAATAAATATAATAAATGCTTCAATGTCAATTTTAAAAAGAAAAATAATAAAATTTAATTAATATTTTGCTCAAAAAATCAATAATTTAAATATATATTGATTATTATTCATTTATTAGTATTTTGCAATTAATATAATTAGAATTGATCCCGATTACATTGAAATATTTAAATTTGTAATAAATTTTCTAATCCGTTAATTTTAAATTAAAATTATTTAATTTTTATTTTCAAGTAATACAAAAACATTATATTTTATTAATTATAAAATTTAAATTTATAATATAGTTAGGTAAGAATATTAAATTAACCTATAAAGCAACGTGCAAGTCAAATATGTTTAGATACGTTATTTCATATCAAAACCTACTAGATGCTAGGGATAGACATTTCAACCTACCTGATTGGGTTATGATCGACCTAATTCGATCGAGTCGAGTTTTTTGAAAAACAAAAATATCGTGATCGGGTCGGATTTTTATTACGGGCGAGGTTGAGTCGGATTTGAGTTTATGGTGAAAAATAGTCGACCCGACCCAGGACTAATAGTATAATTTTTTCATATATATTTTTAGGGATATTTGCAATAATGTATTCTCTTTGTATTTTTTTACAGTTGGGTCATTAAAATTGAAATCGAGTCCCTAAAATTAATTAATTATTTTTATAATTAGATACATAAAATTAAAATTTTTTATAGATCAGATCGAGTCGAATTCGATTGAAGTATATAATTTTCGTACCGGGTTCAGGTCGGTAAAAAAACCGGCCCGGCCCGGCCCGACTTCTGCATATCCCTCCCTACTAGATGCTCATACCCTGTGTGAGCTTTTATTTGGTTGCGTGACTCTTGCGGGTTTGTTGGATTGAGGTTTACTTGGAGTGGAGCTTCGATTTTGGGAGTCTCGTCCCTAGTCTTCATATCGAGCGAAAGGCTGTTTTTTCGCGTTGGTGCCATCATAGAGGTGCATTGAGGAGCTTATGGTTAGTCTCGGCAGCAGTGCAGAGACTTATGCTGGCATATTTGTTTTAACTTATTGGCGTTCTTTGAAGGGGTTTTTGCCTATGAAGCACGGGTACGGCACTTAAAGGCCGTCCCGCATACCAGGTACGTATTCGGGACGGATACGGGATGGGTAAGCCTGGGGTACGTATTGGGGACGTCCCATATTTACGGGATATGGTTGAAAATTACTTGGGTACGTTGAGTTTTCGAAGGGGGCGTTTCGGGGACGGCGTTGGGAGTTCGCGCGCGTACCCAACCTGTAATGACAGCGGAAGGCTGATCAGTTTTGATGAAGGATGTTTCTGGTTTTGTTTATTGGTTGAAGAAAGAATAATTGCAGAAGAAAGTTGAAGAAGAAGAGTTGCAGAAGAACGTTGAAGAAGAAGATTCACGTGAAACAAAGAAAATTTTTTATTTTAATTTATTTTCCCTTAAGTGGTTTTTGTGGGGTCCGAAATATGCTTTAATGACCACTTTATTGTTTTAATTAATTAGCAGTTCTCTTTTTAATTTTTTATAAGGATTTTTATTCTTATTATTATTATTATAAAAACAATCATATATTAATTATTGACTACGACGCACTGCACCAATAAATCTAAAAATTGTTAAGATTTAAAGGTTAAAATTGGCCAAATGGCTTAATTGATTCAATTTCTTGGTCCAAAGGCTTAATTTGATGAAAAAAAAAGTTTAAGAGTTTAATTAAATTTTCCTTGGGGGCTTCTTACGCACTTAAGCCAAAATTTTATAATATTAAAATAATTATCAAAACAATATAAAACTAAAAATCAATAAAAATTATTAAAAATACAATAAAATTTTGAAATGATGGAAAAACAATATAATATTAAAAATGAAAACATATTAAACAATTTTCAAGAATTTTTTTAAAAAAATTGAAATATAAAAAATATAAATAATATTTCGGTCCGTGACCATCACCGCCGCCACCAGTAGATCCGTTGCCACGCCCCGACCAAACCCCAAGAGCCACTCGCAGTGACTTATAGTCGTCTTCCTTGGAGAGCACCTTGAAGTTCGATTAAACACAAAGCTTTTCCCATCTCTTGCTTTTCTGATTGAGCTCCGATGAAGCCTTGTTCGTCCTCAGTGCACTGCACTGCCACTGTCTCGGTGTTCTCCATTGTTCCACGATCAGAACCCAGTTGGTCACTCGCCGTAAATCTCTGTCGTCTGTCGTGGAGAGCGTCTGGAGGCTCCAATGAGATGAAACTCTTTTTTTGGTCTTGTTTCGAATGGTTCTCGACCGTTTTCAGCCGTCCTAAGCCACAGTAAGCACCGATAAGCTCTTATTTTCAATTTCTTGCTTTGTTTGCCGCCGTTAATGGTGTTTTTCGACCGTCTAGGACGGCGGCCCCTGGTGAGCCAGCCCTGAACTGATCTGTCCTCCCAAACCTAGACAACCGGCCTTGAACCGGTCCTGATAGACTGGGTTTGGTTAATAAACCAAGTCTTGGGCCGGCCTGCTAGACCCAATATAGAATCCGACCCGTTAGATCCGAGCCCAAGCTTGAGTCCAACCCGTCTGGTCCAAGCCCGAACCCTTCTGCTCGACCCGATTAGAACTTGTCTGTCTGACCCGATTTAAACTCGTCTTCACTAAATCGGTCCAGACCTGACCCATTGACCCAGTGTGAGTCAACCCGTCAGAGTCAACTCAACGAGTCAACCTATCGGAGTTAACTCAGTGAGTCAACTCGCCCGAGTTAAACCGTTGACCAATGACGTCAGTGTTGACTTTGACCTAAAAAGTCAACTTCACTGAAAACCCCTATTTTATGTTTTTCGACGTCCTGAGTTCGTTTTTGAAGTCTGTTTCGCAAAACATCATCTTGACATTCAAAGATCTTTATATTGTTATACAATGCCTTTAAAGTCAATAACCATTTAATATGGCTTGACAATTGGGGAGCAAATCTTTGCTAAAATAAGTCAAATTTCGGTGCCTAATTGCCTGCATATCTTATGCCACCTTAGGTGTCCACAAGCAGTGGTCGACCAAGAGGTGCTGCGGGGCAGTCGTCCTCTAAAAATTTTAAAATTTTCTAAAATTTTAGTTTAAACATCTAATTTCATTTGATTTTTCTAATGACAATATGGTTTCGCACCTCCTATATTTCTAATATAGTTTCCTAATAGCTCGCATCCCCTCACAAAATCCTGCGTCTGTCCCTGCCCACAAGTGGTGGTCCATTTGGGTTATTGGCTTCTGAATTCAAGCCATTATGGGTATTTATAATAATACAAAGCCCCATAATTCCCTCACTCTGAATCCTCATTAGAAAAACCTTGAACACATCTCTTGATTAAAAATGCAAACAATGCTGGCCTTTAGAGCTGAACCCACAATCCGCATGCTCCCATCTTCCTTGTCCGGAGGAAACAACAAAAACCTGCATAATCATATGGATGTAAAATATCCAAAGTGAAATAAAAGTATTACTAGTAGTTATAACATGGGAGGTGGGAAGCATGACTCAGACAAGATATATGGCATATTGGGTGGAAGGATGGTGGAGAAAAATCTTGTTTTTCAGCAAGAATTGATGGTTAGATCCTCCGACATAGACAGTGATAGAAAACTGTCCATTGTAGCCTTATCAAATTATTTGCAGGTTCTCTTCTTTGTTTGCCATGGAAGCTGTTACCTCAGTCATGGGGTGTCCTTTGTTTTAATCACCGTTTTCTGTTGATATAGGACACGTTGGTTAACCATGCTGAGAGCATAGGAGTGTTGTCAGATGATTTTTCAACACCGGAGATGAGTAGAAGAGACCTTGTATGGGTGACCTATAAGATGGGTATTGTCATTGATTGTTATCCTTCTTGGTAAATTATCCTACTAAGCTCCATCAATGTTTGAAATGCGATATATTAAACTGTATCCATTTTCATTAACAAGCGTCTCAGTTATAAAAGATCACGTCGAATTTTGAGCTAACAAAACTTTACCAAAACTGGTTTAGCCTAGAGGTGATAAACGGGACGTTCGATTCGGGTCATTTCGGGGTCTGATTATATTCGGTTTAAATTCGGTTCGAATCTAGTTCGGTTTTAGTTTGAGTTTATGGTGATTTTGGTTTGGATATCGGACCGAATCGATTGATTTTCGGTTGGTTAATATTAGGTTGATTAATTTTAGGTCGAGTGAATATCGGGTTTTTGTTGACTCCTAATTCCCTTTGTTTGAGATAAACACTTACAAGTTTATCACAATTTTATTATTTATGCTTTCTAGGGCTAGTAAAGTTGAGTTATCGTATTGTGACATCATATACTCGTCCAATTATTGGCTACTTACGAATATAACTTCATATCCATTACAATTATTGGCTACTTACGAGCCCGAACACATCATCAAATACAGATACACCCTAACCTAATTGTCCGGATTAGGGGTGATAATGAGCTTGACCGGCTCGCGAGCTATTCGGGCTCGACTCGGTCAAAACTCGGCTCGAGTGCGCTCGGCTCGGGCTCGGCTCGAGACTTTAACAAGCCGAGCCGACCCAAACTCGGTTCGAAAAGCTCGTGAACAGGCTCAGAATAATTATATATATTATATATATATGCTACATATACACTAAAAGTAATCTCTTTAGCAAAAGAAAAGCAATAAAATAAATTAGGGGAAAATCCACTAAAAATAAATTAACTAAAATAAATTGGGCACTCTTTTCTCCTTCCTCGGTATTGAATTTCGTTTCAGTGTTGGTTATGAAAGGGGTTTTTAACGAGGCCCTATCTTTTATTAAAAAAAATTATAGCAAAAATGTTCACTTCGAGTCGAGCCGAGCCTGACGAGCTTCGAGCCTGAGCCGAGCCGAACCCAATAGTATTGTTTCCGAGCCGAGCTCGAGCCTAAAATTTTGAGCTTGCCGAGCCTCGAGCCCGAGCCGAGCTGAGCCCAATAACACTGTTTCCAAGCCGAGCTGAGAGCTCGGCTCATTATCACCCCTAGTCCGGATGTTATGGGTTCCATAGAGTTCTTGCTCGGGCAATTTCTACTCCACTGTGAAGGCGAAGTGAATGCTCCACTTCAATTAATCCTTCATTATTATGACCAGTTGCCGAATTAACAGGTTCGGAGCTGTAATTTCCGACCATTTTGGATAAAGACTTCAACGTTGCATCCATGCCACACTCCTTTCGAAACTCCAAATTTATACTTGATAGTTGATGACTCCTCATTATCCGCGAAGGAGTACCCTACAAACAACACAATTTCCTCCTTTCAAAAACATGCATGGATATGTAGAGATAGATCTAAAAATTTAAACTTATCAATTCACAGACCGACAATAAATATAATTGCAAGTGAGGTGAAAGAGATTGAGAGAAAAGGAGGTGTGAATTGAGTGTAGAGAAGCTGAAGTTTGAGGAGAGAGGGTGAGGAGGTAAAGTAAACTACACGTCAGCAGTTTTCCAAAGGAAAAAAAAAATTAAGTGCTTTTCAATAGTAGATCACATGATCTAGAAGACATATTGGTAGATTGCCCTTGTAGATGTGTGTATGTATACATATGATACATAGACGATTATTTTCAGAGACGGATATAAAATTTTAAGGTAAAGGTACGAACTTTTATATTTAGTAAAATTATATGATAATTTGAAAATTCTAGGGGTGCGAAATTAGATCATCATTCTAAAATATAGATATTTTTTAAAAATATATAAAAATTTAAAATTTTCAGATGTACAACTGTCCCTAAGCACCGATCGTCCATCCCTGATTCTGCATACAGAATTATCTCTAAAATCCATTCAAAGTACTTGACGTTGTTGATATGTTGGTTCATGTCCATATCGTTCCACCCTGGCTGTAAGTAAATTGCAAGGCAAAAGCAAAAGCAAATTAATGATGTTGAAGGAAATCGGGTTAATTTACACTTGAACTTTGGAATTTATAACATCAACTTACACTCAAATCTAGGCGTGTACAATCAGGTATATCAATAATTATTACTTTTAATTTTCTTGTATTCTCAACCAGAGGGGACCATTTGGGCATAAGGTAAGTCAAAATAAATAGAACATGAAATTTATCTAATGTAATCTGTATATATAGTTTTCAATTTAAAAATAGAGTAATATAATTAGTGCTAATGAACACAAGTGACTAGGTGTAAACAAGTTACCAATAATTATTTACAACGGTGTAAATTAGCTATTAATATTTATTTACGATGATGTAAATACGTATCAGTGTACTTGAAATTTATGTTTTTTATTGTTATTTAAATGTTATATTTTATTGAATATTTGCTTCACTGGCCAACTCTTTGCTTATATTGGATGTCATAAGAAATTATCACTTGTTCAATAACTTAAACTTTATTTTACTTAATCACGTTTATTAGAACATGCAAAAGGTATGTTTATTAATTTAAAATTTTACAGTATGTTTATTAGAACATGCAAAAGGTTGAGGACGATAAAACAACCAATGCGAGGAGATTTGAAGTGCTCCGATGGAGGGAAATTAATGGAATTTTGATGAACGAAGGACCAAAATAACGATGCGTGTTAAGAATTTATGGTTGCCACTCTCAACAATATAAATTCTAAAAATCGAATCTAAATTATTACCTGGAAAGTGTATGTTCCTCGCAATTGCACTCAGCCCTGGTTGGTTTTACTAATGTGTATACTTTGTAAAATATTTTATCATGAGTTGTTAAGTAAACAATATTTTTATTTAATTTCAATCTTAACTTTATATTATATTTTGAAATGTATAACGTACAAAGAATTTAATTTGCTTTTAGGATTGAAAAAGAAACTTTCTCTTCTATTACAAACATGGTGCTATCCTTACAAAGACAGTTTTGGAAGAACCAAAACATCAGAGTCTGTTATGGACAAGATTTCGAGGAAATCTAAGTGTGTTTACTAACAGCTCGTTGAAGTCATCGGCAAGTACCCTTTTTCCGTTTTTCGGAATAGTGTTTCGAGCAGTTTCGGTGAAGTAAAGTCCGCCACCGATTTGACCTGAAATGAAAACAGGACCATTACAGATCATATGGGAAAGCCTTTAATAAATAGTATTGAAGTTCCTATAATGCAGATTCAAAGAAACTAGATTACCTTTTGTTGTCTATATTTCACACGTATAGCAGTTAGAGGACAACCTTTGGTGTTCAACTGTAATTCTTGCAATGCGAGGACTGTTGTTTTGAGATCAGATGCATCATACGCGGTGTAGTGTTCGAGTGTTGGATTCTGCCAAAACGGAAAATAAAGTTAAGGTCTATATGTGGACTGTAGAGGTCATGGAACTACATCAAGGACCAATGAAAAGAATACAGACCCATGGATGACATGATTGATCCAAAGTCCATCTACCAAGAAATACAGCTGATGCAGCCACCATAGAAGGAGCAAAATTTAAGAAACCATAGTCAATTAGTGTCAGTTCTGCTAGATAATTTGCCAGGTATTCCAGTTCTAAACTTGGTGTCTGCAATGGCAATTAGGTGTAGAAAATTCAGTCATATGCTAACGAAAGATCGGTACTGCCTGAACTGAGGCAAGTTCTATACCAAACTAAATATGTTACCGAGTAAGAAGCTTGTGCTGCTCTCAGAAATCTCCTGAAAATCAGAAATTTGTGCAAGAAAGAGAATTATGTTAGTATTCTAAGACTGTCAGTGTTTCGTATGCATGCGTTGCATATCTGGGATTGGACTAAAATACCTGAGAAAAGTTTTTGCAGTAGGTGCAAAAAGTTGAAAACCAAAACACTTTAATACTTGACTCTCCAATTCTAGCACCTGCCGATTTTGCAAGTAAGAAATATAACCAAAAGTATGTTGACAAGTGAAGAAAGGAACGAAATGGCATCTAGATTGTAAACTTTAGTAGGCTCTTAAACTATGTCAATATGGATAGGACAAAATTTTGTACACAGTATACTACATGGCTGCAATTTGAAAAATGTTGAAGTGGATGTCTGTTAATGAGATAACAATGACATACCTCCTTTCGAACGCAAGTGTTGTCTGTGATAAAGCAAAATTCTTCTACACGAGGTGCACATATTTCTTCATACTTGCTTCGAGTATATAAAGAGAAACTAATGTTAGATACAATAGGAAAGCAAATGCAGATGTTATTTCATGATCAATGCACCATTGTAATCATTGTAGCAGAGTTTGTTGCATACAAGAAATCATGCAACAAACTCTGCTACCGATGCAAAAACTTACGAGGCTATCAGCATGCAGGTGATCCCAAGAAGTTGAAGTCTCTTTCTTTCTATGTAGTTTTGAGAGAGAAACCAATCGATTAGATACACTGTAAGGTACAGTGTGTCGGGGACCATCTTATAATCTTCAGATACCTGAAACCAAAACGGAACTTGCTTTGAACATTTGAACGGGAAACAAAGAAAAGAATTATTTCATTAAATAGTCATTATAAACAGCCAAAAACATATCACTAGCAAAAAGTTGATGGCTTCAATGTTGATATGCATCAGGAACAATAACATTTCTTAAAACCACATCATAAACACCGGTGCCGCAAGACAGGAATGTTTCTGGTGACATGGGAATGCTTGTTTGTAGCTGAAGCGTTCAAAAAATCTAAAAGCCAAATTTCATGACTGTATATTTTGTGGGATGAATAGCAGAACTAGACTAACCTCCACAAGCCAATCAACCAAAATCGCTCGCATGCTTTGAGTGATATCTTGCTGTATTGTCTCCATAAGGTTAGGATTTGGCCTGCGAACAAGCTGAAGAAATGAAGAGATTAAAACAAATGCATAAATTAAAAGTTCTAGCCAAGAAGACAGTAGAAAGGAATGGAATTTCCAACAGTTCATTAGATCCTTAGTCGAAGTAAAATGAATAATAATGAATGCTGGGAACATGAAATGAACAAATATAAGATGACACCTAATAGCACATACCTCGGCAACACGCAAGTTGTTATAGATTTCCGGGGCATAGAGGCTGCAAAATTGAGGGTCCTTATCTGAATCAATGTCTTTACAGTCTGGGTCACTAGATGTTGTTGAGGTCCCACAAAAGCTAGCCTTCTCTACTGTAACCATTTTAAACAAAAAAAGCAAGCATATGTTATCCTACATATCTCCGTCTTAGAACCATTACCGATACAAGAAAGAAAGCTGTGCAATGTAAATTTGGTTCTGCAATCGGGAAAAAACGCATTGCTTGCTAACCGTTTCTTGGAGGACTTTGTGGTTGTAAAGGTACTGTGGAAGTTTGATTTGCAAGCCAATCGTAATGTACACCTTCATCCTTTTTGCTATCTAATGGAGGAGTATGATCTCCTCTAACATTAACCGAGCGTGTAGCCTCTTCTAACTTGGGATCTACTATTTCAGTATCTTGAATGCTTTCTTTATGTAACTCGGATTCAGATGGCTGGACTCGAGGTGCTACATCTGGGGCCACTTTGGATGCATTGGCATGTGCCTTTCTAGCCTGCTTACTGCCCTTAGACTGGAAGTGTCAAAATCATAAATAAGCAATAGGTGTTATTGTCCTTATAATTTTGCAATAAAAATGCATATCAACATGTGAAATTAACACATTTGAGCAGTAAAATACATTTTTCGTCAGCAAATTCAATAACCATACCATAATACTTTAAAATGTATGAGCATAGTCGATATCATAGTTGACTAAGGACAGCATATTAACCTGGATTTTGGTTGCGTTAAAGCACTTTCTATATGAATTATTGCAGCAAACATTTGTGACATCCTGAAGCACTGCTTTCTTTTTAGAATGATGAATTGCATTGGAGTTGTCTTCGTCTAAGGCTGGCCTTTTTGTATTTGCTCGCAAAACCCGTTTCTGATCTGGTTGAGTAGGCGGCTTTAGAGTAGGCAACACTCGAGAAGAATGCAATGCAGCTGCTCGAGCACGTGTGAGTCGACCACTAAATTCTCCAACATTAGCAGAAGCTACATTTTCCTTCCTCATCTTTGCAAGTCTTGGAAAATTACAAGACTGTGCACTAAAATGAAGCTAGAAAAGCCAAGCCTGCATCAATGGTCAAAATCAGACCAAGTGAACATCAAAAAGGAGATCAAGCAGCAACATCCACTACAACTTCAGACTGGGTAAAAATGGCAATGTCTGATAACAGATCTCACTGGCATATAATCGAACATATTAAAAACATAGTGGAAGTTAATGATGCCACAAAAAAAGAATTTTTGATACGTCTAACATAAAAATAATGTTTCTCCATTACTTATTTGTCATGAAAATGCTATAACCATACACCACCTAGTAAATCAAGCAAATTTTCCAGTTCTGAGTGCCTTGTTCTACGAGAAATCCCATTTCACCTAACATTGCAGAAACAAATTAAGAAGCTTGGCACTAAACAATAAAAGGAAACAAATTTTATGTCTGAAAAATGTTTCCAAATGTGAAGTAGTTTGAAAATAGATTTCAACTTAGAAAGTTGGTATCTTTAAAGCCACATTTTTTAAACAGTCATATCCCTCAAAACATTCAAATTTTTATAAAATTAAAGTAAACCAGGAAATCCCCAAATCCATCTGGTAGCTTATAAACCATTAAAACTTTGCAAAAAAAGGAAAAAGAAAAGGAAAGTGAAAATGGGAATCTTATAGAATTAAATGAATGTTTATAAAGGTTGAAAATTTGACCTGATATTTATCCTTTCTGAGCTCCAAGAACAGCTTAGAGCTTCCAAGGAAGAAAAGCAGGACTAGAAAAGAAAGCAAGAGTAGGGGTGAGCGGGACAGTGTGTGTTTAAACTTAGAAATTTAAAAAATTAAAAATTAAAATGGTTTTAAAAAGTAGGGTAAACTATAATTACAGTCATTGGATTATTAGTAAGATTACATTTCCGTCACTCAACTTAAAAATATATTTCCAACATTAGTATAATCTTTTTGTATCATTTCAGTCGGGCCACTAACTTCTATCAATTGGCATTATAATACATTTAGCCCTCACTGTTTATATAATCTATCAAATTGGTCTATGCTTATAAAAGTAACCCTCAATGTTTTCATATTTTCTCAATTTAATCCCTAAAAAACTAAACAAATTCCTCTTTCATTCTAATAACATTATCAACAATTCCCTCAAGCCAAATCTTCAATTTTATCGCTTCTAATTTTCAAACCTTTCAAATCCATTAAAGGGATCAAATTCATAGGAGGTTTTGAAAATTAAAAGGTTTACTTGAAAAAAATTAAAAGCATTGGAAACATCTATCTTCACCCTTAGTTAATGACAGTCAACTTAAATTTAGAATTGAATATACCTCATATGTAACGATAAAAACATAAAGTTATGTGGAAAATGATATGTCCTTTTTCTAGTGTTCAGGGATGGGCCCAAAGGAGACTGGACTGCCCCTTAAAAATTTAAAATTTATATATGATTAGAAATATTTTAGAAAATTTCTATGTATTTTTTATTAAAAATCTAATTTTGCCCCTCTTAAATTTTATAAGTTCGCCCCCTTAGAATTTTATAGGTTCGCCCCCTAATATAAAATATTGCGTTTGTCCTGTTAGTGTTGATCATCAGCTCACTAACCTTGTTTTTCTAGGTCAATCCTTTCTTCTATTATAAATTATTTTGTTTGCTCTGTTAATAGTGACAGAAGCACTTGTTTCCAGAGTGTTTGAACAGGGTGAGAGTCATTGTGGATGTTAGCAAGTCCATTGAAGGGTTTGAAACTAAGAAAGTTTCAAAAGTTGTATGGTTTGAAGGAAAATAAGGTGAGAAAATTAAAGATTTGATTGGGGAGATTTGTTGATAATGTCGTGAGAATGAAAGATGGAATTGTTTATTTTTCTGGGGACCAAACTAAAAATATATAAAATACTGAGGGGTTATTTTATAACTATAGATTAAATTGATAAAATATAAACATTGAAGACTAAATGTAATATTATGTCAATTATTTAACATCCACATCATCGTACCGTTAAGTTAACAACATAATTACTAAAATAATACAAAATGACATAAACATAATTTAAAAAAACGAGTGACGAAAATATAATTTTATTAATTGTGCAGTGACTATGAATGTCGTGAAAATGAGAGATGGATTAGTTTAATTTTTAGGGATCAAACTGAAAAAGATATGACAATATTAAGAGTTATTTCTATAATTATGGATTTGATTGGAAAAAAAATATGACATGGATGCTGTAATAAATAAAATTATTGTTATTTTATATAAAAAAGAGAGATTATTCATAATTTGATCAAGATCTAACGTCAACTTGGATTAAAGTGGTGTCATTTGTTGTATTTATTGATAGATTTAAAGATAAACTATTGTAATAATTACTTTTCTTTCATAAGTGTTTATTTTTCTCACTGAATTTAAAAATGATGAGTCTACCATGCTCAACGAGCACTGCTGAACACTATTAATTTAATTAATAAATTAAAAATCTAATGACTCAACATATAATATTAAATTATTTAAATATATAATTATAAATTATTTAAAATAAAATACTAATTAAATTATTTTCCATATATAATATTTTTTAATCTTTTTTAAAAATAATTAGATCAAATACCATCAATTTAAAAAATAAAAACCCTAAATCCTAAACTATAATTCCTAAATCCTAAAGCCTAAACACTAAACGCAAAACCCAAAACCCTAAACCAAAAACATGAAACCCAAAACCCTAAATCATAAACTATAAACCTAAAATCATAAACCCAAAACACTACATCATAAATCTTAAACCCTAAACCCTAAATTCAAATATTAGGTTTAGGCTTTAGGGTTTATGGTTTGGTATTTAGGGTTTAGGGTTTTGAGTTTAGGGTTTAGGGTTTAGTGGTTGGTATTTGATCCAATTATTTTAAAAAAATTAACAAAAAACTATATATATGGAAAATAATTTAATTAATATTTTATTTTAGATAATTTATGATTATATGTTAAGTCTTTGAGATTTTTAATCTTTATTAATTAATTTAATAGTGTTCAGTGGTGTTCATCGTTAGTGGTGTTCAACGGTGCTCGTCGAGCGTTGTAGAATTTTTCATTTAAAAAATAATGTTTTGATCAATTACTTTATCGTTTTATAACGTTTTGGTCACTTGTATATGAAATGATGTTAGTTTGATATTGTGGCACGTTATTAAATGGAATTAATTTTTACTTGACCCTGAACTTTAGATAAAATACTAGTTTTTCCTTAAACTTTAGATAAAATATCAATTTGACTCTTGAACTTTAGACAAAAATACTAATTTGACCTTTAACTTTAAAAAAAGTCAATTTAACTTCTGATTCTAACCAAAATCGCCCGAAGCCGATTGTCGCTCACTGTGTTTTTTTGTTTACAATCAAATATAGGTTAGATTTTTTGTGTTCTTATTTTAAAGGAATATTAATAATAAATTTATTATTATAGTTTAATTTTAAAGAAGTCAAAAGGTTCAAGCCTAGATTTGTAGAAATTGAGGTACTTTTCGTTGAAACAAACATTATATTCACGTTTATAAGAACAAAAAAGGAGTAGATTCAAAATTTTGAAGTTCAACGTTATTAATGCTATCAAGTATTAATGGTTACGGTTTAGGGTCAAGAATTAAGTGATCCGAACTTAATAGTTTACCGAAATAATTTAAGGTAAACTACATCAGTAGTCACCGAACTATGGTTTCTTTCCTATTTTGGTCACCGAACTTTTTTTTTTTTGGCAAAAACATCATTAGCGTTATGTTTCCTTCCTATGTTGGCCACCGAACTATTTTTTGGCAAAAACATCACAAACGTTATGTTTCTTTCCTATTTTGGTCACCGACTGTTAAAACTTAACGGTTTTGCTGACGTAGAATTTTATTTTATTTTTTTTATTTTCCATGTCATTTCTCTTCTCTCATCGTAAGCAATATATGTTATTTTATAACATTTTTATTCAAACTAACAGTATGGTGACATGTGTCACTGCCTATTAGTGAAATAAAAAGAATAAAAAATCAAACCCCTTATGCAGCCAGAGAGATTCGACTAATAGGCAGTTTACACGTGTCATCGTCCTATTAGGCAGTTACACGTATCACCATCTCTCTGGCTGCATAAGGGGCTTGATTTTTCATTCCTTTTATTCCGCTAATAGGCAGTGATATGTGTCACCATCATGTTAATTTGAATAAAAATATTGTAAAATAATATATATTGCTGACGAGGAGAGAGAATAAATGACATAGAAAATTAAAAAAATAAAATAAAATTCCACATCAGCAAAACCGTTAAGTTTTTAACGGCCGGTGACCAAAATAGGAAAGAAACATAATGTTAGTGATGTTTTTGCCAAAAAAATAATTCGGTGACCAAAATAGGAAAGAAACATAACGTTAGTGATATTTTGCCCAAAAAAAGTTCTGTGACCAAAATAGAAAAGAAACCATAGTTCGGTGATTACTGGTGTAGTTTACCCAATAATTTATTAATAGTTAACCAAACCCGATTTTGCTGACTCCTAACTGAATACATACATCCCCACTTCGTATCGCGGTGCCTCGATTTGATTTTTATTAATTAATTCTAATACTTCAAATTTCTTTAAAAACAAATAGATAGATAAACACAATTTTTTTAAAACCATTTAAACATAAAAATAAAACATATTCCTCAATTATTAAAGCATAAAGTATTTAAAAAATTAGGTTTTGTTTATAATGTACTAACATTTTTATCCTTTTTCAATGGTTATGTATATAAGTTAAATGATAAATTTACATAGCAAGGATTGAGTAGTTCAAGTAATTACCCAATCATTTTATACCCATCTTAAAAAATATATACAGACGCTGCACCAGATTTTTTTTTGGGGGGGACCTAAACTTGTTGCACAGTAAGTCAAGATATAAATCTAAAACGTTTAAGGTATGTTTACATCCGGTCAGGGACAAGAGCCATAGTCAAACATTAGGAGGAGTCTAAATATTAAATTTAAATAATATAAGGGTTTATTAAGTATTTAAACTTAAAATTCATGGACAATATCTAATTTATTTAATATTTAAGCTTACATAGACCTAAATTATTATTAGACCAAAAATATTTGTGGGCACATATCCGTCTATTCTTTAATTTAGCCCCTACTTGATTTCATATTTATTTTTTTACAAAGATCAAATTATTATTAAACAAAAAATTATTAAATATTTAAAATTTGTAACAAGGACTTAGTCTCCATTAACCTCTTAGGGAACTCCGCCCCTAATAGTAGTATATGTTTATTTTTTAACACTTTGAGAATATATTTTTAATACTTTAAAAATATATACATATCATACCGACAAACTGCTATTAAAATATAATTATTAAAAAGAGATAAAGGGTGGAAATGGGAGTTGGGGGTTGGGGAACATGCTTTTGAAATATGGCATTCATTCATTTGAAATTCGTGTCCCCCTATATTCAACTGATACAGCTAGCATTGTTGCCGGGTGGTCCAAATTCCAAATAAATAATTCAAATCAATTCTCATCTCAATGAAGATTAAAATTACTCAAATATTACTTTCAAAAACAAAAAAAAGGTTATTAAAATATTAGCAGACAAATGGAAGCAACTAGAAGTGGTTTGAAGGCAGCAAGCATGATTAGACATTGATAATAGGAATGCAATACAACTGTAATTAAAACATAATGGTGTAAAAGGTAATGTTTATATATCCAACTTTTTTTTATTTTAGCCTCACGGTATTTTTACCGTCGGTTGCAATGATTAATCCTCTAATTATGAGTATTCTCATTCAAAGATAACAACTAATCATAAAATATACTCTTTATTTTTATTGGTAGGGATAGTATCCCGGACCTCTAGAAGTGGCAATCGAATAGTTCAATTCGGGTTCGGTTCGGGTCTCATTTAGTTCAGGTTTGATTCGGGTCGGGCTGAATTTGATTCGGATTTAGATAGGGCTATGTAATGTCAGGTCGAGTCGGGTATCGGGTCTGATCAATATCAGATCAGTTGGTTTTCGGTTCGGGTCAATATTAGATCGGTTCATTTGTCGGTTCGGGTCAATATCATATCGGTTAGTTTTTTGGTTCGGGTCGTCGATTCGGTTGATTTTTCAGGTCAGGTCAATGTCGGATCGGGTTAGTTTTCGGTTCGGGTCAATATCAGATTGGTTAGTTTTCGATTTTAGTCAATCTTCGGATCTTTAGGTCAATTCGAGTTGAGTTGGGTATTATTCAATTGAGTATATACAGAATTATTGATATATTCGCGTAAAAAATATGTTTTTTGTCAATCTTATTATTTAGGCGCAATTTCAACTCTTGGCCGTTCAATGTTTCAAATTAAACCATCATTGAGAGATGATAATCTGACACAAACTCAACCTATAAGGCTTGTTAAAGTTTAAAATTTAAATTTCGTATTGTGTTCATTATCGTGTTTCAATTGATGGTTTTTTTATTTTTTAAAATAAAGTTTTGTATAATTACTAAGACAAAAAATTTTGATTTTACGAAATTAAAATTAGACTATTAGGAAATTATTTAATAAAATCTAATTTTATCATATTTATTTATGGATAAAATCAATTTAGGTATGTTTTGATTGTTTGAGATTTAATTGGATATTTAAATTTTTGACTTGAATATTTAATTAATATCATAAATTAAATAAAAGACTGAACCAAATAAACATTAAACAACTAAAAGTAAAAAATAAAATTATATATATGTATATGAAAGTTAGCGTGAACAGAGTAACATTATTTTATAATCCTTCATATTAAATATTTTTTAAATGAAAAATTATCGAATCAAATATGAAAATTTTCTTTTAAAGGAGAAAAGAAAATTATGTTTATGTTCGGTTTGGATCAAATTTGGGCAAATTAATTTCGGGTTGTTTGCGGTTCGAATCACTTTCGGTTCGGGTTGATTTTCGGTTCGGGTTGATTTTAGTTTCGGTTATTTTCGGTTTTGGTTACTTTTAGTTCATATTGATTTTCGATTCAGTAAATTTTGAGTCGATTTTGGTTCGAGTTCATATCAAGTTTAGACCGCAATGTTCAGATCTATATTGGGTCTCGGGTTGAATAAATCAGTTTAAGTTTCGAGTCTAATTTACTATGTCTATTGACCTCGTTATTAAGGGATGGGAACAAGTATCATACTACATCTCATAGTTAAACATATCCAACTTTATATGAATAAGTTGTTAACGTATCTAATTTAACATAATTAATAATATTTATTTAACCTAAGAAATAACATTGATAAAAAATTATATACAAATATAACTATTACATATAGAATATAGTATGTGATTTATTTAAAATCATGAGCCGGGCAAGCAAACTGATTTCAAAATTTGAAAGAAGAGAAGTGTGGAGAATATGCACATGGAATTGCAGCTTTTATGACACATTTGAATATTTGTTTGGTATAATGTCAAAAAAATAACTCTAACGTTTGATTGAATTATTATTTGGCTTTAATTCTGTTTTTTTTAAACATATTAGTTTTTAATATTTTATTTTAGGTCAAAATGACCCCTCTACAGATGAAGACTGTTAGTCAACTAACGGTAAATGACTTGAGATGACGTGGCAAACCTACATGGCAGTGTGCGTCGCGATAGTAATGTCATATTAAAAAATATGCTGACTTTACAGAATGACACATCAGCCAAAACATAATTTTTAAAAATTATATAAAATATAAAATATTTTTTATTCTGACGTATCATTTTGTCAAATTATTTCAAGCTGTTTTTCGTCAGTTGACAAACAATTTTCATTTATAGTTAGGCTATTTTGACCTAAAATACAACGTTGATGATTAATTACTTTAAGAAAATAGAAGCTAAAGTAATCATTCAATCAAACGTTAGAGACATTTTTTTGGCATTATACCTATTTGTTTTTGTTTTCATCTTCCTAGTTGTTTTGGACCTCCGTGGCGGGAAAATACAAATCCTCTTAATCGCCCATGCTTGCTTTTTATTTAGGGTAAAGTACACAAATGGTCACTAAATTATCTCTAAAAATATAAAACGGTCACCAAACTTTCAAAAATTATATAATGATCATTAAACTTTAGTTTTTATTATAAAATGGTCATTGGGATGTTAATTGGGAAACGTGACAGTTACGAAATTTTGTATAATAACATATTTAATCCCCAATATTTACACATCCAATTAATTTAGACATCGATAATGAGGGTTAAATTAGGAATAAATTGATTAAATGTGTGAATGTGGATGATTACATGTTATGTTATTCAAATTTTCTGTAACTGTCACGTCACCCAATTAACGACGGTTAACGGCTCAGTGACTATTTTGTAACAAAACTTAAAATTTAATGCCCATTATGTAATATTCAATGATCATTTTGTATTTTTAAAGATAGTTTAGTGACCATATGGGTATCTGCCCTTTTATTTATCCCACTAAAAAGAATCAAAAGCTTTGCTTGCAACACCAACACAGGTTTTGTTCGCTAGCTTTCAAGATTCATGTTATCTATCCTTCATTCTAGGTTAATAATTCTGCGTTAATAAGATTCACTAATTGATTTAGTGGCTAAAAATATTTTGTATGGGTTCGAATCTTAATATTATTAGGGAGTATAATACCTTTTTATTTAATCAATAAATAATTTTGCGTCAAAGTCTCATTTTATGCATGCTTTATCATTTGATAAGTTGTGAATGTAGAGAAAAATGAGTGCAATCTTCAACAGAAAATCATGAGTGTACTCATGGTTATGTTTTTTGTCTCAAAATTTTGTGTTCCTACCAAAACAAACTCATATTATCTAATGCTAGTATTTCATAAGTTGAGAAAAGAAAAATTTTAATGTCATTAACATTGTTTAAATATTGTCGTGTGTCATTCTTAATCTTAGACTTTAGACCTTATATGTCACATGTTATTCATTTAGCTCTGCTCGTATGAAATAATTTTTATATTATCCAATTATATATTTATTAAAATATTAATGTAAAAATGACGTAAACAATAATAAAATTCATTGGCCCAAAATAGCTAATCTTCTTCTGTAAAGTGACACCTCGAAATATGAGTTTGTACTATATAACTAGGGATGTAAAAAGCTGATCTGACCTGAAAACTCGATTAAAATTTGCTCGAGTCAGAATCTAGTTTGACCCGAGGATGCGATGACCCGAAACCGATCTGTAACCGACTGTTGTTGACCTGAACTCGAGTTGGACATGTTACTGTAGTAACCGAACCCGACCTGCATTCGACGGAGAACGACTCGAACACGAATTGAACCTGTTAGTGTGGACCCGAAACCCGACCTGCACCCGACTAAAACGAACTCGAACCTGAGACTAACCTGACAGATAACCGATATTACCCGATTGAATTGACCCGAGATTCGATTTTACCCGACCCGTTTTGAACCCGATCTGTTTTGAACCTAACATGTTGTTGACCTGAACTAATATTGACCTGACTTGATTTACCTAACATGTAATTGAGAGAGCCTATGATTTGATGTTTGATGAATTTAAAGTGTTGATAAACGTAAACTATTAAGTGTTGGTAAATGTAAACTATTAATTTTTTAAATCAATTTAAAGTGTTAAATAATCTTTTTGTTATATATACATATATAATCAATTAAAAATATCAAAAAAAAGGAAAGATTAGATTTATATATTCCTTTGACACTACTAAGTTTGAAATTTTATTAAATAATTCAATGCTTAGTAATAATTCAATATGCTTCGTAACTCATTCAATATAAATTATTTGTCAAGTTTGAACTGCTAAGTTTGAACTAAATTAAAGTTTTAACTTTCATGTTGATGTTATCATGTGTGCAATTACATGTTTACATCCATATCAAAATTCTGTGTATAATTATATTTAACCAAAGTTTATTATATGTTATAATAATAATAATGTCTAAATTGAATGAACTTATTAAACTTAGAATCTACTTGAGCTAAACTAAAATATAGAAGCATAAATCACGGACATAATTAAAAGAATTCTAAAATAAATGTGGAATTTCAATTAAATTAATCTAAGTTGGGACTCAATTGAATTAAACTAAAATAATTGGTAGAAAAAGAAAAAGACAATTGGTAAAAAAGAGGAAAAAAGACAAAATTTTGGAGGAAAATAATCCACCAATTTTTTAGGTTTGAGATTAATTTACTTTTAGTCTAAAAATTTTGGAGGGATAAAAGCCACCCAAAATTTTGGAGGGAATTAGGGGAATTTCTATTTTTGGTAATTTAGTGTAATAATATTTTTGTTTATTCTAGTCCCTACAATTTATTTTTTAGTCAAAATTACCCCATATTTATTTATATTTTTGACAATTTAGTTCAATTTATTCTAGTCCCTCAAATTTAATTTTTACTCCAAATTAACCCCTATTCATTTTTTATATTTTATTCTAGTCCCTAAAAAGTAAAAACATATCCTCCCATTTTTCAAGTTGATCTGCCCGCAGCCCGCCCATATTTAAAAAGTAATTGCCAATTGCTGTAACAAATGGAGGGAATCTTGCCGCACATTTTTTTAATGGGTTATTAATGGATTAGGCCATTACTAGTTTATGAGCTTTACACTTAAGTCCTTTTTTATTCTTTAGTTTTAATTTGATTCATTTTAGTCCCAATTTGAGTTTAGTTTCCTTAGACCTTTAGGTTTAGGTTCTTTTTTTTAATTAGATCATCCTTCATAAAATTGTTTAATAATTAAAACGTTTGACGGACTTTTGAAAGCCCAATTTATTTCTGCAAGAATGAAAAACGTCGTCGACAATTATAATGTATTAAATTATAATTATTAGTGTTTGGGGTTATGTGATTAGTTTAGGGATTAAGGGGTCAGTTTTGCACTTTAATTATTAGTTATTGCAAGATTTAGGGGTTGAGGTTTGGGGTTTAGGTGTAAATGTGTCAAGTTGAGTGTTTTGGGGTTATGGGATTAGTGTAGGGATTATGGGATTATGTTTGCACTTTAATTATTAGTGATTGTAAGATTTAGGTGTTGAGGTTCGAGGTTTAAGGGTAAATGTGTCAAGTTGAGTGTTTGGGGTTATTGGATTAGTTTAAGGATTAGGGGATTATGCTTATACTTTAATTATTAGTGATTATAAGATTTAGGGGTTGAGGTTTGGGGTTTATGGGTATAATATATGTTTTAAGTTGAGTGTTTGGGGTTATATGATTAGTTAAGGGATTAGGAGATTCGAGGATTAGGTTTGCACTTTAATTATTAGTGATTGTAAGATTTAGGGGTAAATGTGTCAAGTTGAGTGTTTGGTAGGAGTTATGAGATTAGTTTAGGGATTCAGTTTGCACTTTAATTATTAGTGATTGTAAGATTTAGGGGTTGAGGGATTCGAATTGATCCCTATTTATTTAAAATTTTTCTAATATAGTCCAATGTTTTTAATATGATGATATTTTTGTTCATTATAGTCCCTAAAACTTTATTTTTAACCGAAATTGACCCATATATATTTCTATTTTTGGTAATTTAGTCGAATAATATTTTTTTATTCTAGTCCCTACAATTTAATTTTTAGTCAAAATTGCCCCATATTTATTTATATTTTTGCAATTTAGTCCAATAATATTTTTGTTTATTCTAGTAGCTAAAATTTAAATTTTACTCTAAATTGACCCCTATTCATTTTTTTATTTAGTCTAATGTTTTTAATATGATGATATTTTTGTTCATTATAGTCCCTAAAGCTTTATTTTTATTCTAAATTGACCCCTATTCATTTTTTGTAATTTAGTCCAATGTTTTTAATATGATGATATTTTTGTTCATGTTAGTCCCTAAAATTTTATTTTTCACCAAAATTGACCCTTATTAATTTCTATTTTTTGTAATTTACCAATATTTTAAATATGATAATATTTTTGTTCATTATAGTGCCTAATATTTATTTTTAATGTGATTCGTGTTTGTGAAAGGCGATAAATAATTCACTTGAAATGACCCTACCCAAAGTCTATCGATTATTTGTACCAAACTCAAACTTAATACGAATTCGAAACCCGAATTAACTTGACCTGAAATGAATCCGACTTGAAATGAACCCGAGCCCGAATTAACCCGTCAATTAACTGATTCGGACCCGAACCGTTTTGACCCGACCTTAAATGAACCCGTCCTGAAATGAACCCGGCCCGAAATGAACCCGGCCTGAAATGAACCCGACCTGAAATGAACCCGACCTGAAACTGACCCGCAACGACCCGAATCGAGTCGAGCCTGTATCCGATTTGACCCGACCTGACAGGACCCGACCTAGAACCCATCAAATTACCTGTTTTTACATCCCTATATATAACAACCAAATATGGAGACAATAAGAAACCTTCTCCTTCCTTTCTGACTCTCTTTCCATTGACTCAAATTACCTCTAATCAGTTACACATCTTTCTCCCAAATACCTCTAATCACCATCTTTTGCGACTCTCCGTAGGGCTTTAAATAAGACGAAATAGATCGCGAGCTACTTGAGCTCAACTCGATTAAAATTCGATCAACAATCGACTCGATTAGATTCGAACTCGAACTCAGCTCGAGTTCTTAATGAGCAGAACCGAGCTACTCGATACCCGACTCGAAAAGCTCGCGAGCTACTCGAAAATATAATATACTGTTTTTTAACTTTTAAAATTAAAGTGAACTAAATGTAGGTGGAGTGTTTTTTGTTGTTATGTAATGTTAGTTTAATTTTTAGTTTAACTTTCTGCATATTTTCATGTGTACTATTTTATTTCGACTAGGATTAGGGTTTTTAATGAGACACATGAAAAATCTCTTTTGTATCATTATTATTATTATTACAAACATGGATGTAAATAAAACAAGACAGATCACGAGCTACTCGAGTCCGACTCGGTCAAAACTCGATCAACACTTGACTCGACTCGAGCTCGAACTCGGCTCTAGTTCTTAACGAGCCGAGTCGAGCTCAGCACTACTCGAGCTCGACTCGACTCGTTTATACCCCAAACTCTCCGTATCATTCTAACGAGATGAACCACTGTTCCTCGATCCCAATCTCAAATAAGATAATAATGTCTACAAGTCATATGGGTTTTTTTTTATCAACATCATATAGGAGTTATCATATTTGTAGGATGCTAATTATTGGTAAGTTTCCTAGTTTGATATCATTAAAATATTTCACCTGTTAATTACTTAAAAGTCATGTTATTCAACTTAACAGAACAAAAGGATTCCTTAAATATAGGGAAAGTCTAAAAAAACGCTGCGGCCAACATAAATTATTATAAAAATGGTAAGAATTTATGTGTGACTGAATAAAAATTTCGGTTCTACCAAAATTCTTACTAACTGGGTAAAAATTTGTGTAAATTTTGCCTTATGTAAGAACTTGTGTACCTAGACAAATTATTATATTATAACTTAAATTTTTATCATTTGGGTAAGAATCATTTAGGTAAGAATTTGTGTAACTACACAAATTTATGTAGGATCACCTCATTTTAGCCGCACCGTAAAAGTCCCTCAAACTACCCTTTAAACCTCAGAACTGAAATATTGTGTTCTAGAAGTATTGAAGGTAAATTTGGCCAAATAGTACTGGAGGGACAGAATGAATGATACAGTTATTATTCATACAATTTGAGTAAATTTAGACATTAGTTAATTAAATTGAATTTGGTACCTTTTAGGTACTCGAGTCGTCGTTGCCATTGAAACAGACCTGTATATAGGAGTGTAAATAAGCCAAGTTGAGTTCGAATAATGTTGAATTCGATTCAGTTCGTTAAGAATTTAAATCGAGTTCGAATCCAATCAAATTGAATGTTGACCGAATTTTGACTGAGTCAGACTCAATTAACTTGCAATTTGTTTCATCTTATTTACAACCTTACTTGTACATGGGTTAAACAAACATGGTTAGGGACGGAGCTCGGATAAAATATTGGGATGAACAAGAGAATATTAAGCTTTTAAATGTGAAAATTGGAGGAGGGGCAAGAGCCTTATTTGACTAAAATTTAAACTAAAATAACCTAAACTACTATTATACAAAAACTTTCCCAACCAATACATGGCTTCGTCCCTGAGCATGGTTGATTACCTTGAATATTGATATCTTAGGTACTTTTGTCCATTTCTTGTAGGGATGGGCATTTTTCCCAGACCCGACGGGTTCCGACCTGACCTGACCCGATCGGGTCCAATTTTTGTGAAAAAGTCGAGTTTGGGTTTAGAGTGAAAATTTTGATCCGACTCGGGATTAACTGTGTAATTTCCCCTATATATTTTATGGATATTTTTCAATAATATCCCTTCTTTATATATATTTTTATAATTAGGTGCTTAAAATTAATTTTTTACAATTAGATTCTTAAAATTAATTAATTTTTTACAATTACATCCCTAAAATTAATATTTTACAATTAAATCCATAAAATTAATTTTTTATATAGATCAGATTGGGTTCGAATTGATGGATTAGTCAAAAGCTCGGACTGTACCCATCCCTAAGTTCTTGTCATTGAGATATCCCTATTCATAGATTAGATTGTCCTGTAGGCCTGGCCTATAAGAATCGGGACTTAAACATGATATTTTTCATTTAAGACAGCAATAGCTTTTGGGCTTTAATTTAATTGTATAGTAAAACTACATACTACTTCTGAGTTCGATTGGCTACACCAACTCAGAGACATAAATTCACGTGTGTTTCTATGCACAATTAGATGTAGTTAGAAGATTTAAGAGGTTAGGTATAATTTATTAAAATAAAATTTTTAATTTAAAAATATTAACTTACTAAATATGTAATAGACTAATTTTTAAATAAAAAATAAATTTAACAAAATTCAAAACGATACATGATATTATACATTAAATTAAAAGAATCGTTTGATTTTTTTTTTATCTATAATAACTTATGACCACAGTCGACAACAAATATATACATGGTGGCTAATTATTACAACTTTGGTAATGACCAGACCTCATCACGTTGTGCCACGTGACTGCATGTCGTTGTGGGATGACTATCGTGCATGTATATGTGCGGGGGCTCACCAGCTCACAAGGACATGTCCCCTATAATTTTTTGTTTATATGTTTGGCACATAAAATTTATACAATATTACCATTTTATTAATTTTTTAAAAGTAAAATAATTTTTTTGTGGAAATAATATTAAATAATTCATAAATAATATATGAAATATAAATCTGTGTGCTAAATGATGGTGGCACCATATATATGTAATATGTGTATGATAGGATACGATAAGACAATGCCACCACTGTCATGACATCACCATATTGTTGCTATTGTGTTGTGCGCTCATGGTAACCACAAAAGCATAGGAGAATAAGAGATGTGAGGTCCATCAATTAAAAAACATAAAACATATATAAATTATAAAAAATAATTATTTGATGCATCATTAATAGAAAGTTTTCTTTTCACAAGTCGGTTTCTAAAACTACTACATATTCTTTTTAAGAGTCTTAAACTCTAATCATTAAATTTTAAATCATAAAATCTATGTTCAAACCTTAAAATCTAACCACAAACACTATAATCTTAACCCTAAACTCTAGTATTTAAACCCTAAAATTAAGCACTTGTGGAATTTTTTTCCACTGTCAGTGCATAAATTATTTTTTCGAATAAAAATAAGATTAAGTGCAACACATAAGAGATGTAAGATTGAGTATATCCAAACATTCAATATTCTCTAACTTAATAGTTGGAAGTGGTCTGAATAGTCTATATATTGTCTTAAAAATATTTGATGTACGGTGTAAAACTTATGCACCCTCAATAGATTAGATATTAAAACATAACAAAAGATTTAAAATTAAACTAATTTAAATTCAGTTTTTATGGTGGCTAACACTGCATAAAAGCACACACCATATAAAAACATTTACACCGCATCAAATATATATTTTTGGTTTAACAATAGTTTTTAGCTCATTAGTCGACTAATTTAAATCAAATTTTACAAAGATTTATTATGAACCTAATTTTTTATTTATAATATCAAAATTAGAACTATTGACCTTACTTAAATGATCTAATATTTTATCGTACTAAATCAACCGATTGTTGGTATACCATATTAAATATTAAAAGCATAAAATACCCATTATTGGATAATGGGTTGGGGACAGCCCAAAATGTTGTAGTGTCTGTGTGCTTAAAGGGAGCCCGCACTTGGGGAATGCCGGACAAAGGAATGCAAATCTAACCGCAAAATACCAAAAGGAACTTTACTACTATTCATGGACATGGCCAAATATATATAAACAAAGAGAAAAGCACAGGAGCACCCATTTTCAATTCATTTTCCCCGACAGATATACCCTTGCATGTGTACCCAAAAACATGTCCTTGTCTTGTTTTTATGGTAGTTAGTATTAGGGGTGTTTATGATTAACAAAAGTACTACAACGATAAACTTGTAGATTCTTTTCTTAGGGTAATTAAAATATATTATCTTTAGACATTATTATCCAATGGCACTAAGAACATAACTTACATATTAACTATTATAATATTTGATTAACCATATCTCATTAAAAAAACCGAGAACCCCCAACTTGTACATAATGTAGGTTCAAAAGTATACCAAATTCCCAAAGAAATATAAAATATTAATTTGGCAATTGGATGATATTAGGCAAGTGAAGGCAAAGGTGGGGAATGGGGAGAGATTTGTTGAGGCGTGGAAAGGGTTGTTGAAATGGATGTTTTCCTACTTGAGGACAAGACAAATGCACATGGAGAGAGAGAAAGAAAGAGAGGCCCCCATTTTCTTTTATTTTCTTCTTAATTACTTGAGATGCTCTTCCTTTCTTTCCATTGTAAATTGGACTATTGGCATTGTAGAGGACAAGATGGACTTTTCTATTTTTGTCCTTTCTCTTCTACCATACAAAACTCTCACTCTCCTATCCTTTCTTGTCACCTCCTCCAACACCACTCAACAAACTCCCAAAATAGAGTTGTTCTTTTATTGTGATGTTGCATTTTTAAATTATTTCTTAAAAGTAAGTTTGTTTAGGGATTGTTCTCAAAGAATGTCACATTTTTTACTAGGTTTTCATTGAATAAAAAAAAAGAAGGTACAAACAAAAATAAAACATTCTAACCGAAAATTCAACAGATGTAAAGAACAAAAACTAAAAACTTCCCTTGATTACAATCTTCATCTTTTATAGAAAAAAATCCAGCAACTATTAATAGTCTCTATTCATATTAGACCCTATAATATTGATGTAGGAGTGAAGATCGAGTAAATCAGTCTTACAAATTGCTCCGCGAACGGTTTTAAATATATCGACAAACTATTACAAAATGGATCTAACCATACGAGACCGTAGATTTTTTCTGATCAAGGGGTACACCATGATGAATGCTAGGGGTGAGCATTCAATTGGATCAAGTCGAGCTGAGTCAAAAAAATTTGAGTTAGTCCTATTTTACGACTCAAACTTTATTAAATTTTTTTTGAGTCGAGTCGAGCCGAATCAAGTTTTCGAGTTTCTATAAAATTTTAATTGTAATAATTTACAATGTTATAATACAGATTGATCCCAATTTAAAAGACTTTCTATATTCATATACAATACACATGTATTTCTTCATATTTTTCACATGTGGTATATATTTAAGAGACAGAATTGAGGAACTTGACTTGAACTTAAAAATCGATCCACTAATTACTATAAATTTTGAGTTATTCGAATTTCTATTTTACAACTCAAACTTTATTTGAAATTTTTTCGGGCTGAGTCAAGTTTATGAAATTTTGAGTCGAGTCAAGAAGAGTCGAGTTTTTTCGCAACGAATCAAAAAATTCGACCATTAGTGTGGAATAGAAGTGAACACTATTTCGCACTTATTTGTGGAATGCAGATTATCTAACTGTTTTTGGAGGAACTTGCAAATGGTGGTCTATTTTTTGGCCAAATTTGATGAATCTTGACGATTTTTTTCTCGTTTTGTTTCGCTTGTAATTTAACAGGTTCGACAAAATCATTATGGTACATCACAATAGCATCGGCACTATAGAGTACGTGGCTAGCCAGGAACGAGAAGGTGTTTAAATATAAATCAACTTCACAAAAAGACTTAGTTTTCAACTCGAAGATGAGAACTCTGATTTAGATTAAAGCGGTGAATGAAAAGTTACTGTTGAATGATAAAAATTGGTGGAACAACCTAATATGATGTTTGTCAACTAATTCAAATGAAGAGTCTGTCTTGTGGATTCCCCCAAAGGAGGGTACAATTAAATTCAATGTTGATGGAGCATTCTCCAATGTTGCAGCAGGCTGTGGTGGTGCTATGAGATCGAGTTCGGAAGATGTATGGGCAATGTTTTCAGGACCGGTGGAAAATATAGGGTCTGATTTTGCAGAGATCATGGCCATTCAGACATCCCTTATTGTGTTCGAGGAAGCCGACTGGATTGGGAAAGCAAATCTTATAATCGAATCCGATCACAAGTTGCCTTGAATTGGATCGAGAACCTACTTCTAAGATCTTGGCGTTGGTGGAATCTCTTTGAGAATATAGACAAGCTGACAAGAAGATTAAAAACGGTAAAATTTGAGTATGTTCCTAGAGATAGGAATGGTTTGGCGGATAATCTTGCAAAAATTGGTATGCACCAAAGAGAGTTATTCACAGCTTGGTGGTACTTTGCGTCCTAGCTTGGTGGTATTTGGTTTAGTGCGAAAAATTATAGTAGATTGTTCGGAGAAGGTAGTCGTTGATTCTGAGATGTAATTTTATTTCGTTAACGCCTAATTGTGGTGTACTTTTTTCTTTTACTTAGGTCTAGGGAGGTTTTTAACGAGGTCCAAATTCTGACAAAAATATTATTAATAAAACTTCTGTTTAGAAAAAAAAAATACAGTGGTTGAGTTACAATTAAAGAACAATCAGAATTAGCCGAAGTCAAAACATATTAACATGTAAGCAATGTCGATTGCTGTTACATTATTTGATGTGGAATTTTAGTGGAGTTGTTTTATTTATACTTTTCACATCTTTATATTTATATTTATTTTTTATACAGATGACTTTTTGTGGAATTTTAAAAATTCTAGCCGCAACCACCATTTTCTCTCTATAGACAGAGTATCACTTTTTTTTTTTTAATTTTGTTTAGCAGGCGGTAGTACTGTCTTTGATGGTAGTTGCTGACTGATATTTTTTTTAATTTTTAATAAAAATAATTTTATCTTTGTGACACGCCTTCTTATATTTTTATAATACGTTTATCTTTGTTTTTTAGCATGTTTTTTGTTTTCTTTCTCGGTTGTTTGCTCTCTTTTTATTTTATAATTTTCTATAGATGGATTTGATGACATTATGACTGATCAATATGACGTTTATTCAGTTATTTATAATTCTGCTTATCTTCCCTGCTCTGGACCTTCGGATTGAATTTGGATTTGCATTCGTGGATAGTTTCTCACGACGCTCGGCTCTGGTTTGCGATTCTCGGTGGTCTTTCAATAGCTCAATCCTTTTTTGTAGTTCATTTTCCGATGCAGTCAGATTTGGTCGTATCTATTTTTCGTTCGAGTCTTTTGTATGATCAAAAGTGATTAGTTTCTTTTGTCAATGTTATAAGAAAATGTCCAAATTATGTATTTAGTTTACGATGTTAGTTGTAAACTCTTATTATAATTTTAGATATTTTCTATTTTTAATAAGACTAACGTCTTTTATTTAAAAAATATTTAATTTTTATACAAATTATGGTTTTATTGAATATCATAAAAAATCATTGGTTTTTTTATTGTTGTTAGACATACATTAATGTTGCACTTTCACTCATAAAAGTTGTTCCACTTGAGAATAGACATAACTAAGATTTTGATAATTGATGAGTTTAATTACAAATGTATGTTTTTTTTTAAATATTATAAATATATGTTATAAAAGCTGTTTTGATCTTATATTAATAAAAATAATAGGTTTTAGACCCACCAGAAGTACTCTCTTTATTCTCTTTCTTTTTTTAGGTAGGATTATGATTAAATTTAAGATTTGTCCAAAAATAATAGACCGTATTGTTTTGAGATTTTTTAAACGTGAAAGCAAAATTTGAACGTACTAAAATTCTAGCTATGTATAATTCTTTAGAAACACATGTGCCGGTTCAAGTGAACTATTATAAGCGTCTAATTATTTGAATGCATATATAAAAATACGGGTAATATTTTATTCTTGTAATTTTATTTTGATCGCTTAAATTTTTTGGTAAAATTATACATAATATTATATTTTTTCTATTTTAACCATCAGCCGTTAAATTTGATATTTGACTTAACAAAAATGATGATATGGTATGATAACGGTTTTAGTCCTCAAAACTTATACATTCTATCAATTTCATTTTAATTTTAAAATATTTAATAAATCTTCAATATTTAAAAACCCTTTCACTCTGATCCACATTAAAATAATGACACGTATCATCTCGAGAAAAGAAATTAAAGTACTTCAAGATGCTAACACCATGGATCAAACCTAAGCCCTTAAGCCTCCCAAATCCTACCCCAAACCGTTGAGTAGGTAGCTCAATTTGAGTCATTGTTTGACCCAATTTATTTATATAATCAACTGAATTAATCTCAACTAATTTTGAGTAGGTGCTAATACCATGTTCATTTGATCAGTGGAATGGATGGATGAGATTAAAAGTAGGATATGTGAAGATTATCACTTGGATCCTTTTACTATGTGTAAAATTCAATTACTTTTACAAATTTTTTGGACCATTGAATGAAAGTAATAAATGGTTAAGATTATTTTCTTATTTTTTTTACGTATGATAACTGAAATTTTTATATTTTCTATTATTAATCTTAATCATCAATTTATTTTCATCCAACGGTCAAAAAAATATGTAAAATTTTATTTCTAACAAGTACAATCACAATTGTCATCACTTAAAAATATGTAAAATTTTATATTTTTGTATTTGTCTATTTTATTTTTATTTTTGTGATTCGATCTCCAAATTTAAAAGTCAAGTAAATTAGCTTTAGGGTAATTATTTAGTTTATAGGGAGGAAGGTCTAAATTCACTCACATATTTTTTTAGAATAGTAATTAAAGACATACGGTAATGGATTAAGAAAAATTTTAATTTTCAAAATTTTTTTTTGAACTTTCTTACTATATGAATTATTATTTCACATCTTCATTCAAAAGAACCCAACAAGTGGTTATAGTGAAAAAGAAAATAATTTTCATCCTAAAAGACCCAACAAAGTATGTTTTATCAAAGGGTTAATAAAAAATATAGATAAATAGTATAATATAATCACCTTAAGACTATTAAAAAAGAATATAATTTATTATTGTAATTTATTAAATTAATTTCCAATATACTAATCATATATAATTCTATTACACTATTAATGAATTATACACCAACAGTTAATCAAATGATGTTGTATAATTATCATAAAATTTGAAACTTATATTAATTTATGATAATGTGGACAAAAATCATCTATCCCTTTCTATGCCCCAACACTAACAAAAATCATAAATCTTAACCTTAAATTCTAAATTATAAACCCTACACCCTAAAAAATACACCACACCATAAATTCCCTAAAGTCTAACCTTAAACCCTAAATTCTAAACCTAATTTTTAGTGTGAGGTAGAGAAATTCTATCCTAAACCTAAATTCAAAAATCATTTTATGTTTTTAAGTCAAATTATAAAAACTTATTCCTTCTAATTACAGTTTTCAACTTTATGTGAGTTCCAACATTCCATAAATATCACAACCTTTTTAACCTATAAAATCAAATTCTCTCTTTTATCTTTTAGTATATATTTTGTTAATTCTGAATTAGAAAATCACTCCCACTTTCCCCCCCTCTATATATACTCACTAGAAGCCATCAAATCTCTTCGCTTATTTTCTCTGTTTCTTCACTGCAAAGTACACCTTTTCCCAACTCATACTCTCTTCCAATCTCTCAATTGCTTTCCCTTTTCTTGATATCGACAATGCCTTCCCGACTCTCCGACGCCTTTAGAGCTCACCCCCAACACCAACTCAAACACCCCGACTTCGCCTCTCTCCACGAACTACCCGACTCCTACGCATGGAATCAACGCGACGACCCTTCGGCAAGAGAAGCCTTTGACACCACCGAAGGCGTGCCGGTTGTCGATCTTAACAACCCTAATGCCCTTCAAGGTATTGGCCATGCATGCAGAACATGGGGAATTTTCCAAGTCACCAACCATGGAATCCCCATGAGTCTGCTTGATATGGTGGAGTGCTCTTGCAAGACCCTTTTCTCTTTGCCACTTCATCAGAAGCTTAAGGCCGCGAGATCACCCGACGGGGTGTCCGGCTACGGATTCGCGAGGATTTCCTCCTTTTTCTCCAAGCGTATGTGGTCCGAGGGATTCACTATTGTTGGGGCGCCAGACGAGCACTTTTGTCGACTTTGGCCCCATGGATACAACTATCACTGGTGAGCACTCATTGCACGCAGTGCTAGAATTCAATTTTATTTGTTGAGTGAGTTATTTTTCAAAAACATTAAACTCAATTTTATAGTTTTTGAGGGGTAAAAAGAATAATTTTACCAGACATTTTTTCTCTAATTTTTAATATTTTTGTGGGCCATGACCTCCTCTGTTCCTTTCATAGTTACGCCCCTGATTGCACACATGCGAATGCACGTGTAAGCTCTGATATTTTCCTCTTTTGTGGCAAAAACTATCTTGCTTTACTTAATGCAATTAGCAAAGATTACAATGAAAGCTACGGACCCACGAAGTAGAATTTGGAGTACTAATGGAGTCAATGAAAAAACAAACCCCCACTTGTTAAGTGTTTTCTTTGTTCCATATCCAACATAACAGCACATTAACTGTTGCACACAGTGTGTTTTGTTTCTTTAGGGAATTTGATTGATTTCATTTTGTTTTGTTTTGTTTGTTTCTTCCTCAGTGATGTGATTAAAGAATACAAGGAAGTAATGAAAAAGCTAGCAGGGAGATTGATGTGGCTCATGCTAGGTTCCCTAGGCATAATTGCCAACCAAGACATCAAATGGGCTGGGCCTAAAGCTGACTTCAAAGAGGCCTCGGCCGCTTTACAGTTGAACTACTACCCGGCTTGTCCCGATCCGGATCGGGCCATGGGTCTCGCCGCGCATACCGACTCCACCCTCCTCACCATCCTCTACCAAAACAACACCAGTGGGTTGCAGGTCTTCAAAGAGGGAGTCGGATGGGTCACAGTCCCTCCGATACCAGGCGGGCTCGTGATCAACGTCGGAGACCTTATGCATATATTATCCAACGGGACATACAAGAGCGTTCTTCACCGGGCCATGGTGAACCGTACCCATCACCGGCTATCCCTAGCCTACTTATATGGGCCACCATCCAATGTCAAAATATCGCCCCATTCGAAACTAGTAGGCCCAACTCACCCGCCGCTCTATCGACCGGTTACTTGGAACGAGTACCTTCACACGAAAGCAAAACATTTCAACAAGGCATTGTCGTCGGTTCGGGTTTTTGTTCCTCTAAATGGATTGATCGATGTAAATGAACACAATAATGGTGTAACAGCTGGATAAGTGAGTACTTGTTGGTATTCGTTTTTGTTTTCTTTTTCTTACACTATTCCCTCCCTTGTCTTGATTGGTTTGGTCGTTTATTGGGACCCTACAATTTTGGAGTATAGTGTTGGGGGTGCATTAATTGGGTATGAATGTGTGATTTAAGAAAGGATGAGTGAGATTCATCCTGTGACATATATCTCACATGTTCTTAGTTTAAGATAACTTGATGAATCAAGTAACATAATTTTTGAAAAAAAATTAATTAGAATAATTGTTTGACCGAGTCGAGTCAATAAAATAAAATATTAATTTAATCGAGTTTGAGTCTTATTTTATCACCTAAATTCGATTTAATTTTTTTAATAAATCATGCATAATGAAAAGAATTTTGAGCGCAAACAGTCTAATGGTGAAAGCCACGAGACTAATTTTAGAACAAAAAAGATAATTTAGATTATACATTCACAATATAATATATCGAGCCATATTGAGTCGAGGCAATATAATCACGATAAATACGTTCCATCATTTGTTTCTTTAGGGTAAACCTCTGTCATTTATAAACTTTGATTATAAAATATACTTATTATTTTTCACGGGTCATATATAAATTTGAATTTAATTGGTTTTTTAATGGGGATTTGAACTATATATTCCTACCATATTATGTGTTTTGTCTTCATGTTGAAAGACATTAGAACCGACAACTTTTAGCCCGGATAAGGTGGAAGATCCCATCCAAAGAAAAAAAGTCAGTTAAATCATGGAAAAAAGCAATATATATATATGAGCTATATATTCGATCGAGTCGAGTTCAGTCGAATAAAAAATATTTGAGTTAGTCAAGTTAAAGAGTCATATTTTATAGCTTAATTTTTATTTGAAATTTTTCCAGTCAAGATCGTTCGAGTTTTGTTTAAATTTAATTGTAAGCATTTATAATGTTATGGGTACTATTCAGTTTTAATTTAAATGTTTTTTTTATAATCATATACAAATACAATACATATATATTTTTTCATATTTTTTCTCATATATACTTATAATGGATAAAACTGAACTCAACTCGAACTTGAAAACTGATGTACTAATTACTAAAAATTTTGAGTTATTGGAATTTTTATTTTATAATTCAAATTTTATTTAAAATTTTTAAATCGAGTCGAATCAAAACAATTCGAATATTTTCGTATCAAATCGGATTGAATATTTCAATTTTTTTAAATGATTTATATTATCTACAAAATTAGGGCATTATTGAAGAGACACAAGTGTATGTGATTTGGATTCACAAAAAGAAAAGCATCAAGAAAGTGAAGATGATATTGGGTCTGCAACCACGTGCAAGTCCACATTGGCTACTCAGGTTCCACAACCCTACTAGGGATGACAGAGGCTAAAATTTAAATATAATTTAATTTTTTAATTTATTTTTATTAAAAATTCATTTTATGTCTCCTAAAATTTTATAAATTTGCTCTCTTAAAATTTTAAAGATTTATCCCCTAACATAGTATCATGCATCCGTCCCCGAACCCTACCTTATGAAAAGAGATGTGGACGTTTTTACCATTTCTTACTTTGTTCATTTGTTGTCGGGCAAAGTTTAACCAAAGAAGCACACATTCCCTTCACCTCAAATAAAAGAAGATAGATTTCTCTCAACTTGCCAACATAATCACTTCAAATTTCAGAAGGTTTCCTCTGCATTGCCCGGTTCATAATTGAAGAGACTGTTGGTTTAATGGTCCCATATGAAACATGATTGAAGTAACCTCCAATGGCAATAAAAAATTGGGTTTCAGATTCCAGAGGGTACATTTCTTTGTATGTTCCTTTTCCAAGAATCTGAAACCTATCTCATTGACAGCTATAATTTACAACTTATTTAGAGGGACCCTAAGAACACTTATAAGTAGGTTTTAAGTCTACTGGCATTGGATTCGGGTTCGAATCATATTATTATATAAATGTATATTCAATATACTTGTGGTAAAAATTAGAGGTTTTCACAAGTATCTTAATTTTTAGGGTTTAGGAATTTAGTTTAGAGAGTAAGGTTCAGAGGTTTAGGTTCAAGGGTTAGAATGTAGGATTTTGAAGTTATGGTATAGGTTTTAGGATAATAGATGAGGGATTTAAGTTTTAACATATAAACTCTGAATTCTAACCCTAAACCATACATTCTAAGTCTTTAAACCCCTAAACCTTACACCATAAATTAAATCCATAAACCCTAAAACTAATACACTTATGGAGACTTTTAGTTCCCCGCCAGTGTATGGGATAATTACCCTTATTGTATTTATATTTAAATATACATTTTAACCATCTTTAATGTTGTAATAATAATTATTTCAACTGAACTAAGATTCAGTCAACATATTTAAATGTATTAAAAATAGCGGTGAAAGGGGAAAAGTGCTCTCTGACGGTTTCTAATAGTTTTTAAAAAACTTTCTTTAGTTCGTATTTCACCTTTGTCGCCGGCGGCAGCCTTTGACCGTGGGCTAATTTTAGATTGTAAATAAATAAAATTAATCCTTTTATGGATATTCTCTTCTTAATTTTAGTTTTTTTTTTCTTCTTTTTATGTTTTATTTTGTCATATTTTATTTGTTTTTTGGTTGTTTTTTTGTTTGCTTTTATGAAAATTTTGTTCGTATGCTTCAATGACAGTTTTAGTCTGTCTTTGTGACAGTTTACCTGCGTTTTCGGCAGTTTAACGTTTTTATGACGAGTTGTTAGATTTCATTAAGAATTTTGTGAAAATCTTCTTAAAAGTGATGGGTTATGCTTTTCATGTCTTTTATACCATTTAAAATTTATTATATTTATTTTTTCGCATTAAATTTTTAATATTTATAGCATGATTATTTAAAATTATTTTTACCTTAAATATAATTCAGTATATTTTTCTTGTTAAAAAATGTACACGCTTTCGGTTTTAAAATTATAATTGATTGGCTAAATAATTAATGTACAGCTCATAGTCGGCAGTCTTCACATGGAGGCAGCAACTTGTAACACAAGATTTTATCAAATCAGAATCCAACTGCTTAAGTTGGATTTAATAGATACGATGTTGTATCAGACATAAAATCTGAATCCCAATATTCCATCAAGCGTATGGATATTGTGGTTTCAATTCAGATTCAACTTTCAAATTCCCATAAATCACTTCACCACACAGTCCACATATTGAGAAATTATAACATAAGCCATCCTACCACGTCATACATCATCTCGACCAATAAAAATCATTTATTTTATTAATTTTTTTATATTATCTTTTTATAAAGTGAATCTTCACTTGATAAAATTCATTTTTAAAATTTAATTACAGTAAATATGAGTAAATATTCACTTGATAAAAATATGATATGAAAAAAATTAATAAAATGAATAATTTTATTAGTTGAAACTATAAATAATATGATGGGACGAGACTATGATATAATTTCTCGCATATTGGATTAATGCTAAATGAAAGCAAATCTGGGAATGTTTTTGTGGGGTTATATCCCACTTTTAGCTTGTTGTAATCATCAGCTAATCATGTGATTTGTTTAATTCCGTATCCATTGTCTTGGTAAAGCGATTTGTTGTTTTGGTTTTGGAAAGGAATGGTAAACAGCTTCTGCGGCGGCAAATATGGAATACTGGAATACTCCTTAATGTCTCGAGTTCAAAATCTTACGTACGTAAAAAATTTCGTTAGGAGATTCACTCGCTAAAAGTCAAAAACAAGATGAGGTTTTGGTTGTATTGGACTTGAGAAATCATGGAACGAAGAACAATCTAAAACCTAATGCCTAAAAGCCCATAACATTACAATAAAGTCCATTACAATTTGAAATACCATCCCACCAAACAATCTTGGGTCTTAATTCAGATAATTGAATTCAAGTTTATGTGACAGCTAAGTCATGCCTTTTGCCACATTTTTTTATTGTTAATGAGATATTAATTTTGAACTGTTTGGTGAGATTCGATATAAAATTTGTTTATTAATTTTAATATTTTAATAATATATACCGTGCAGACAAACTGCTTGAACTTTTGCTATTTAAGGATAATAATCAATAGCAGATATTGACCATATAGTTTGAGGGGCATAATTAAAATTTTTCAAAACTTTAGAGGTTTAACCGATTTTTCAAAAATATTAAGGGGATTAACTAGAACTTTATTTTTTAAAAAAATTTTAATGAAAATTTTTAACAATTTTGAGAAGATAATTAAAAATATTCAAAATCTTTAGAACTTCGTGAGAGTTTTTATAAATTTTGAAGGAACATAATTAAATTTCAAAAATATTTAAAGGGTATAGTACGATTTCACCAAAACTTTAGGGGTGCCAAGGCTCCATTTGGCTTTGTTTCACCATCCGCCCCTTATAACAACACTCCATTTTTTACTGGAACCATTTGATGAATTCTTAATGAAATTCTTTTTTTGTACGGCTAACTTGTTGATTTTTTTAATATTTCTATTCTAGTACAAGGTAATATATGTGTTTGTTTTTAAATATAGATAAACTTACGCACATATACAAACTAAACTACTAGAATTCAGATTATTTAAATAAAATTCAGATTATTTAAATAAAATACGCTACTCTTTATTACTAGAATCGCTTATTGATTTCACTAGTTTGATGTTGTTATCTCCTAGGTTAGAATTATTATTTTTATATTGTGTTGTTAGTTGTTATTGTACTTCAATTAAATTAATTTTGTATACTCTGTCATCGAGAAACATTTTTAAAAATAATTTATTTATTTTATGTAGGGTTAATCACCCTATTAGTACATGAACTATACCGACTTCTTAATTTTATACATAATATTTTAAAATTCTCGATTTCATACATAGAGTTTTTTTGCCGTTAATTGATTTGCCCACTTCCGTCACGGAATCTGACGTGATAATTTCCAATATAAAAATAACCTTTTAGTTAAAGGCATAATTATATAATTAGTCCTCAATTTTTTATTATTTTTAAATTTCAACCTTAAACTTTTAAAATTCAAAAATTAAATATTTATTTGAAAAAACCATTAAAAATATTCAGACATTGACGCGTAGCATAATATTAAAAATATTTTTCTTTATTTTTTTCATTTTCTTAAATCACGTCTCAGTCCACACAAAATTTGACACGTGGCATTTTTGAGGAAAATTTCTTTTCATTTACTTTAGGGATAATAGCAGTATTAGTCCTCAATGTTCCATTAATTTTTCAAATTCATCCTTAAATTTTTATTGAAAAATAAATAAATATTTTAAAAATATTGACTAATCAATAATTAACACGTGGTATAATATAAATAATAAATAAAGAAACAAAAAGTGCATATCCTTCATCGTGCTATTCAATTTCTTCAACTTCAGGTTGCTAAGTTTGACTCAGTAAATGCAAAAAAATGTAAAACCAGATATCTATGGAAAATCTAAGTTTGATTCAAACAAAGTTCAATAAATCCAAAAAGCTTACAAATGTAGCAACTGCTTCAACTTCCATTTTTTAGTTTTCTTCTGCTAATTAATCAATTAAAATAATCACCAGAACATTACAGTAAATTCAAATTATCTCCCCATCAAGTTTTAAAATAAAATATTTATTTTCTGAATTTTTAGGGTTAAAATTTAAAAATAACAAAACATTGAGGGCTAATTCTATTATTATGCCTTTAAGTAAAAGTTTTCTATTTCTAGAAAAATGCCAGTGTCACTTTTGTATTCATCTATACATGCCACGTCAGCTTCCGTAACAGAAATGGGTAAATCCGTTAACGGCGAAATACCATACGTATGAAACTGAAAATTTTAAAATATTATGTATGAAATTGAGAATTCGTTATAATTCAATACTAACGGGATAATTAACCCTTTTATATATGAGGCTGTAAATGAATAAACTGGTGAAAGGACAGTAATTCTGCAAATTCTTCCTGGATTTGTATCTTAACAACACTTGAATGAGATCGAAGACTTGAAGTGAGTGTCGGATATTGATTTGCCTGATATAGTGTTTTAAGGAATACTGGTAATTGATGAACATGTGTGTATATAATTATATTTGCAGATAAAAATATTTAAACTCGAATTTCTTAAAATGAACATTAGTATTTTTTTCATCAGGACCATTCGTTATATTATACTGTCTTTTATTTTTAACTAATTATCTCATAGATAATGAATGCAATGGATAAGTTTAATTAGCCATGAAATATAATTCTGCTCTCATATTTTCAGAGTCGTTTAGCTTGCGTTACATGCTTTTGACCTTTGCTATGAGACATCAATTCCGCGTGTAATAGAGAGACATTAAGCATGATGCACGTGTCATGTGGTCTATTCTCAAGGACACATGCATGCATCACGTTCGCTTGGACTAGGAGATACGGGCTTAATCCGAAATCATGACTTATAATAACAATTAATTAGGCCAACTACATATAAAAGTGATTGGATTTTAGAGTGTCGGGGAGGGACGACGTGTTAGAATTAGGATGAAATGGTAGGCGAAGGATGAGAGGGAATTAGGTGCATTCATACATAACATAAATGCCTAAAAGTTCAAAGTTTAATTAAAGGGGTTGCATGGACAGTTTAATTAAAAGGGCTACACAGATGGACGCATAATTTTATATTCTAACTTACAAAATTTTAAAAGTAAAATAAATTTTTAATAATAAATTTTATATCTTATACGAATTTTAAAATTTTAAAATGTGACCGACTCTTTCAGCCCCTTGTCCATCCGGGTTGGCAAGATGCAATTGTTAAAGTCCTACAACATTTAATTTCGTGAAGAAAGCAATGCAACGGTATGCATAATGAGGACGGTTGTATGTCAACTCTGTCACCGTCTCTCCTTTTTCTTTACATAATTAGGTGAAATGCTCTAACAAAACCTACTTATTAATATTACACTCTTAAGTTACTAAGACAAATAATATATATTACTATATATTAATTTAATTTATTTTTATTAATGTTTCAAAATTTAAATAATAAAAAAATTAGTCGTTCCGAAAATGAAGGGTTTTTGAAGCGGTGTCAATTGGCCAGAGTTTTCTTTTGGTTAATTAACAACCACTAATTTTGAGGAGATCACTTGTTCTCGTGACTTGTTTGAAAAACATTGTAGGAGTCAATGTTAATACGATTTTTTACTTTTTAATTAAAATATTCAACTTATAATTTTATTTATTAAAATATCAAGTTTTAAATATTATTTATTAAAATGTGATTTTATTATTTGTAATAGTATCTTGATATACGTAGATGTCACAGTTAATGTATTGAAAAACTTATCATTTCCATGCTTAAATATTATTTATTAAAATATCAACTTATAATACAATTTCTAGAACCAATTTATCTCGGTGCATAATTTTTTTTTTATCTATAACTTAAATTCTTATTTTTTAAAATAAAAAACCCTAACTTCAAAAAAACTTATCAAAAAATTCTCTATTTCAATAATTATTTATGAGAAAGTGAAATAAAATACTCAACTCTAAAAAATTAATTTTAAAACACTTCGATTTCATATGTAATACGAGTTAAATAAAACTGTATTATAGAATTTAAAGAATTTATCAAAGAAGATAATAATTTTTTAACGGTCGATGAAAAAAATTATAAAATAAAATGTTAAAAACACTTTTCCACTAAAATTTTTTAAATACCTAAAATAAAATATATATATAATTTAAATATTTATTTTACGGTTAAATCAGAAATAATTTGTAAACTGAGCGTTAGATAACAGATGAAGTACTTAAAATATAAAAAGTCAACTATGGAGTGACGGCAAAAAAAATTGACTCAAATGGGTGCGTTTTTAGTTTCCACATAATTTTATTGCACGGCAGCAACAAGTCAATGTCTCATCTTTTCTTACAAGCAACGCACGTTGAGATTATTGTTTTTAGGGTTAAGTGCTAATTAGTCCTTCTAATTATATTTAAATATTAAATGAGTCTTTATTTTTAATCATGAATCAAGTAAGTTTTTATTTGAATTATTGTAATTAAGTTTTTATTTGAAAAATCGTAATCAGATTTCAAGGTGTAATAACTAATAAGAGTTCACTTGATTTATATTAAATGACTTATTATGATTAAATAAATCTTAATAATTACAATTATCGTTGATCACACGGACACGATTGTTAATTTTATTGACGTAGTCGTACTTGATTTGTTGTGATTATTTATTTAATTGAAAACCATTAAAAATTTAAAAACAAATATTATAAAAATTTAAATAATAAATTTTTTAAAATCAACAAATAAAATTAAGGAAAAAAAAAATAAAAATCTTCGATCTTTTTTATGTTCCGTTTTGTGCACCAACATTACTAAATTAACTACTAAGTTCTAACCCTAAATTAAATTTTAAACCCTAAATTCTACCTCTAAAAAATATACCATACATTTAATACTCTAAACCCTAACTATAAACTATAACCTTAAACTCTAATCCTAAACTCTACGCGTAATTTTTTTAATATTAGAGTATAAGCGGAGGCACTAAAAAGTGCCGGACAATTTCTCCCGGAAGATTGCTACCAATCTTAGATATATGGCAACAAGTTTAATATTAATATTCATGCGCCAGCAAATCAAGGGGTGGAGGAAGAGAAAGACTTCTAGAATAATTTCTATCAATCATTCAATCTTATATATACAGCAAGTCAGCAACAAGCTTAATATCCATACACCTGCAAATTCTTCGACTTCATACGTACTGTTTCTGTTTTCTTTTCTTGTTGTTTCAATTTTAGACTTTACAACTTATAGAGTGTGAACACATTTACAAAATAATAGCCACACACCTGTTTTTCCTTGATTTTGATTCTCAAGTTTTTCTTGGTTTTCAACATGAAAACTAAAGCTACAATCTTTTTGTATTTGGATTCATTGATTTAAGCTCCCAAGACGTGAAAGTTTTTGATATAGCTTTGGTGGGTGTTATTTTGGTAGAAATGGAGGGTGCTGATATTTATCGAGCGACTAGTCATCTACGGAGGAGTTTACGATCCGGTAGTTCTTCGGTATGGAGAAACAATGATGTGGAGGCATTTTCGAGGTCTTTCCGGCAAGAAGATGATGAAGAAGCTTTAATGTGGGCTGCACTCGAGAAGCTACCGACTGTTTCTCGTCTAAGGAAAGGTATATTGACTAGCTCCGAAGGTGGCGCCAATGAAATCGATGTTCACGACCTTGGGTGGCAACAAAGGAGGGCTTTGCTCGAGAGGTTGGTCAAAGTTGCTGAGGAAGATAATGAGAAGTTCTTGTTAAAGCTCAAGAACCGTATAGCTAGGTGACAATTTTCTTACCCTTTTTAAACTTTTTCATGTTTGGTTACTAGGAAATGGAAAGGGAAGAGTTAAAGGTCCTGTTTTTTTTATTTTTTTATTTCCAGGGTTGGCATTGTTCTTCCCACAATTGAAGTCCGGTTTGAACATGTAAATATTGAAGCTCAAGCTTTTGTTGGAACCAGTGCTTTGCCTACTGTCCTTAACTTTACTACTAGAGTATTTGAGGTAGCAATCTGGAAAAAAATACTCTGTACTTTTACCATTTCATGGTTTTGTTTTCTTCGGATTCTTCCTAATGTTTCAGTTTGTATTTTGTTTACAGGGTTTCTTGAATTATGCTGGTATTCTTTCTAGTAGAAAGAAAAAGCTGACCATCCTCAATGATGTCAGTGGCATCGTTAAGCCGGGCAGGTAACGATGGCGATAATCGATAAGAAATTGTACTTTTATTCCGAAATTAAGGTTTGTGGATATCCTGGAATTACTCAATCATTGTTGTTCATGTCTACTTGTTACAGAATGACATTGCTTTTGGGTCCTCCAAGTTCTGGGAAGACTACTCTCTTGTTGGCTTTAGCTGGGAAGCTTGATCCTGCTCTCAAGGTGCTTGACAAATTTACTTTTCTTTCAAATATCATTAATTAAGTTCTGTTTTCCTTGTTTTGATTTCTGATTTGGGAGTGAGTTTCTCTTGCAGTGTTCAGGGACGGTGACTTACAACGGGCACGGCATGGATGAGTTTGTGCCACAGAGAACAGCTGCCTATATCAGTCAACATGATCTTCATATTGGAGAAATGACTGTGAGGGAAACTTTGGCCTTTTCTGCAAGATGCCAAGGAGTTGGAGACCGTTATGGTATGTTCGTTTGATTTCGAGCTCTTTTTTTTCCAAACGAAAGAAATGCTTCTTTTTATCCTTCAAAGTATGGAATTTGTTGTTTTGGGGGGTTTTACAGACATGTTGGAAGAGTTGTCAAGAAGAGAGAAACAGTCGAACATTAAACCTGATCCGGATATGGATGTCTTCATGAAGGTAAAAACTAAAATGCCATTGTAATTTTCCAGGCATATATTATGCAGAATCATGCATTCATCATGAGTTGCTTTACCTTTTCAAATATTTCAGGCAGTAGCAACAGAAGGTCAGGAAGCAAATGTAATCACAGACTATATTATCAAGGTAAACGTTGCAAAAAAGTCGAAGTATATTGAAATATATGCAAGAACCACTGTGGTTAAAAGAAAAATTCATTACTTATTGAATAGTTTTGCCATAAATTTTGCAGGTTTTAGGACTGGAAGTATGTGCAGACACCATGGTTGGAGATGAAATGTTAAGGGGTATCTCTGGAGGACAGAGGAAGCGTGTCACAACAGGTAATTCTCGAGATCAAATAAACCATTAATTCAATATGTAAATTACCCTGAATTTCTGATCTTGAAATCTACATATGTTAATACAATTAGGTGAAATGATGGTTGGACCAGCGAAGGCACTGTTTATGGATGAGATATCTACTGGTCTGGACAGCTCTACAACTTTCCAAATTGTGAACTCCCTCAAGCAAAGTGTTCACATCCTTAATGGAACTGCAGTCATCTCTCTCCTCCAACCAGCTCCAGAGACTTGCGATCTTTTTGATGACATTATTCTCCTTTCCGATGGCCAGATAGTATATCACGGTCCTCGTGAACACGTGCTGAGCTTCTTTGAATATATGGGCTTCAAGTGTCCGCTGAGAAAAGGCGTGGCTGACTTCTTGCAAGAAGTAAGTTTTGATCCATTTTCCTTTGGGATCAAACTTGCTCTTCTATCACATTTAACACAATTATGTTTATTGCAGGTTACATCAAGGAAAGATCAAAAGCAGTATTGGGTACGTAAAGATCAACCTTACCGGTTTATCAAGCCAATGAATTCTCTGAGGCATTCCAATCATTTCACGTGGGAAAGAAACTTGGAGATGAACTTGGTATTCCATATGAAAAAACAAAGAGCCACCCAGCTGCTTTGTCAACCAGAAAGTATGGTGTTGGAAAGAAAGAGTTGCTCAAAGCTTGCATATCCAGGGAATATCTGCTGATGAAGAGAAACTCTTTCGTTTACATTTTCAAGTTCATACAAGTATGTACTAATGAAACTCAATTCTTGCTCCACAATTATTAAGGTTTAACCTTCGAATCCTAACTTTATTTTCTTTTTGCTACTAGCTCACAATGTTGGCATTCATTACCATGACACTCTTTCTGAGGACTGAGATGAGACACGATTCGATTGTAGGGGGAGGAATCTATATGGGGGCCTTGTTTTTTGGCTTGATTGCAATCATGTTTAATGGGATGTCTGAGATTTCTATGACCATTGCTAAGCTTCCAGTCTTTTATAAGCAGAGAGACCTCCTATTCTATCCTTCATGGGCATATGCTCTACCAACATGGATACTAAAGATCCCTATCTCATTTGCAGAAGTTTCCATATGGGTATTTCTTACCTACTATGTCATCGGATTTGATCCCAATGTGGAAAGGTAAAGAGACGAATTGACAATAAAAATTCCAAGGGGAACTTGACTAGTACTATATATAGTATTGTTGCTTGCTTATTAGCTCTGATCCAAATTGAGGTGAAAGTGTTTTTTCTGGCACAGGTTGTTTAGGCAGTACCTCATCCTTGTTTTAGTTAACCAGATGGCTTCGGGATTGTTCCGATTTATTGCTGCAGCTGGTAGAAACATGGTCGTTGCTAACACTTTCGGGGCATTTGCCTTGCTCATACTTTTTGCATTGGGTGGCTTTGTCCTGTCACGAGGTATGAATTACAAGTTTTTAGACATATCACAGAAAATCGAACTTTTGTTAAAAATTAGAATTCGTAATTGATTTTCTTTGTTTAATGTTACAGAGGACATAAAGAAATGGTGGATATGGGGCTACTTGATTTCGCCTATGATGTATGGACAAAATGCATTGATGGTTAATGAATTCCTTGGAAACCAGTGGAGACGAGTACTGCTTTGAATTTGCAATGTCTATTGATTTTTCAATCTTATCTGTTAACAATCTGTTGATATTTTAGATTTTGTTTCATACTGAAGGTTCTTCCGGGCTCAAATGAATCACTTGGAATTACAGTTTTGAAGTCTAGGGGTTTCTTTCAAGACCCAAATTGGTATTGGTTCGGAGTCGGGGGCTTGCTTGGATTCATAGCATTGTTCAACTTCTTTTATACTCTGGCTCTTGCCTATCTAAAACGTGAGTACAGCTTTACTGACACCTACTTTAAGTCTTAAACTCATGCTTCTTTAGAAGGAAGGGCTAATCTTTTACCTTTTTGAAACAAATCTGCAGCATTTGAGAATAATCGGGCGGTAATATCAGAAAAACCAGAAGAGAACAAGCAAGCCAATAGAGTTGGTGGAAAGCTTCAGTTATCAAACAATGGAAGTAGCTCAAGCAATGTAACTAGATCAGGTATTAGAGCTCATTTAGTTTTTGCATCCTTGGGTTTGTGTACAAGCCATTGTGTACATTCTAAATATAAATGAAATGCAGAGGTTCAAGATGACACTCAAAGAAGCATCTCATCCAAATCGTTGTCTATGGCGGAGGCTACCACTGTCAACAAGAAAAAGGGAATGGTTCTTCCATTTGAACCACATTCCATCACATTTGATGATATTATCTATTCAGTTGATATGCCACAGGTAACATGAGATTCCATGTACAACTGTCATATACTTGTTCCGTTAATGTCCAAATAAGAGAGTTTAATGAATGGATTGAAATTGCAGGAAATTAAAGAACAAGGTGCCAGTGAAGACAAATTGGTGCTATTGAAGGGTGTTAGTGGTTCTTTCAGACCAGGCGTTCTCACAGCTCTCATGGGCGTTAGTGGTGCTGGAAAAACCACTCTGATGGATGTGCTTGCTGGCAGAAAAACTGGTGGTTATATCGAGGGGAACATCACCGTTTCTGGTTTCCCAAAGAAGCAAGAAACATTTGCTCGAGTATCTGGATACTGTGAGCAAAATGACATTCACTCTCCTCATGTCACTGTGTACGAATCCTTGCTCTATTCTGCTTGGCTTCGTTTATCAAAAGAAGTCGGTGCTGAAACCAGAAAGGTTGGCATTCATGAAACCCTGAGCTTTTTCAAGTCTCTTATTCTACTTTGCTTCAATAGGTTTTTCCTTTGGCAATAATACATTTTCCTAATGATCCTGACAGGAGAAGCCAAAAAAAAATGTGTCGTAATGATTACTTTGGCTCGGGTTAAATTGATTGTTTTATTTCATACTATGTTATCAGATGTTCATAAATGAAGTCATGGATCTTGTGGAATTGAATCCATTAAGAAATGCACAAGTTGGTTTGCCCGGTGTAAATGGTTTGTCAACTGAGCAGCGAAAAAGGCTTACTATTGCGGTTGAGCTTGTAGCCAACCCCTCTATCATTTTCATGGACAAGCCAACTTCAGGGCTTGATGCCAGAGCTGCTGCAATTGTTATGAGAACAGTTAGGAACACAGTGGACACCGGAAGAACAGTTGTGTGCACCATTCATCAGCCAAGTATCGACATATTTGAAGCATTTGATGAGGTGAGTGAGAACCATGAAAAATTAGTTTGAAAACAATTTGGTTCTGTGTCATTGTATAACTGAACGAACATGCTATTGCAGCTATTCCTTATGAAGCGGGGAGGACAAGAAATATATGTGGGGCCATTAGGACACCATTCTAAACATCTTATTGATTATTTTGAGGTGAGATGAAACAGAACACCAGAAATTACCAAGTTTGTTTGCTTATTCATTTCTCAGCTCATATGAACTATAACTGTACATATCCTTCAGGGAATTGAAGGAGTTAGCAAAATCAAAGATGGTTACAATCCAGCAACTTGGATGTTGGAAGTTAGCACACCGGCGCAGGAATTAGCTTTAGGTGTTGATTTTGCTGATATCTACAAGAAGTCAGACTTATACAGGTAAGAATCAACATTGCAAGAATCAGTTTAGTTTAATTCAACATAGGATTTATATATATATATATATCCTTGAATTTAACACTGATGAATGCCGTTTGTTCAGGAGAAACAAAGCTCTTATTGAAGATTTAAGCAAACCTGCTCCTGGTTCAAAGGAACTCTATTTTCCGACTCAGTTCTCTCAGCCATTCTTGATTCAGTGTGCAGCTTGTTTATGGAAGCAGCATTGGTCATATTGGCGCAACCCTGCTTATACTGCTGTGAGATTACTTTTTACAACAGTCATAGCATTGATGTTTGGGACACTGTTTTGGGACCTCGGGAGTAAAACGTAAGCTACAACGAGTAAAATGCCTCAGCTTCATGTTTGGTCTTTTATCGTATTTATATATCTCATTGTCACATTGTTAAATTACAGGAAAAAGAGGCAAGATCTGGCCAATGCAATGGGTTCTATGTATGCTGCTGTTCTTTTCCTAGGTATCCAAAACGCCGCATCTGTGCAGCCAGTGGTGGCGGTTGAAAGGACAGTCTTTTATAGAGAAAGAGCTGCTGGAATGTATTCCGCCATGCCATATGCCATTGCCCAGGCATGTTTTTCTCCCTTTTGTTTATGTTGAAAAGTTCACTCTGGAAATAAAATTGTGCAAAATGTAGTGCATCAGAACTGACTTCCGCACTCGGAAACTGCAGGTCCTAATCGAGATACCATATATTTTTGTTCAAGCTGCTATGTATGGCCTTATAGTGTATGCGATGATCGGATTCGAATGGACTGCTGCCAAATTCTTTTGGTATTTCTTCTTCATGTACTTCACCCTACTGTACTTCACCTTCTATGGCATGATGGCAGTGGCTGTCACTCCAAACCACCACATTGCAGCCATAGTTTCCTCTGCATTCTATGGAATGTGGAATGTGTTCTCCGGATTCATCATCCCACGACCGGTGCGTGTTGTGTTCTCGAGTTGTTATATTCACTCATTTTCCAGATTACTAACTCTTTTTCCCCGCTCTTTCCAAATCTTGAAATTACAGAGAATTCCTATATGGTGGAGATGGTACTATTATATTTGTCCAGTATCCTGGACCCTCTATGGTTTGGTTGTTTCACAGTTCGGAGATATTCAGGATGTCCTAGAGGATGGGCAGACAGTTGAAGAATATTTGAGAGATTATTTCGACTTCAGGCATGAATTCATTGGAGTTGTGGCTGCAGTAATTATTGCTTTCACAGTACTATTTGGAGCCATATTCACTGTCTCAATAAAGTTGTTTAATTTCCAGAAACGCTAGACTTGTCTTTTTTTTATCAGTTTAAAAGATCATCTTTGTAATGCTAAAGTCATGTATGTATGTATTAGTACTATAAATAAATAAAAATATGCTAAACTCTAGAAAATGAAGATCAAATTTATAAATGTATATGTTTTGAGACTAAAATTATTATTATATCATGCAATGTCACCATCTTTGTTAAAACAAATAGTTACCAAAATAAAAAAATATGAAATATTAGTGAGGGTTGCTTAAAAAGTTAGTTTAGTGACCAAAGTAAGAAAGATACAATAGTTTGGTGACTACCATTGTAGGTTAGCCTACAAAAATCAGATACAGGAGGTATAAAAATCTTCTGCCCTTTTCGGTACCCTTTTTATACCCTACACTAAAAAATTAAATTCTAAGCTCTATCTCTAAATTTTAAATCCCAAACCCTAAATAATACACCCTGCCCCTAATTTCTTAAACCTTAACCTTAACCTTAACCTTTAACTTAAACCCTTAACCCGAAACCTAATTTTTTAATATGAAGCATAATTAAGAACACTAGAAAAGGACAAAAAATTTCTATTCGTTTAGTATTGGGTGTGTCATCAGGACTTATGTCTCTTCAGTGTGATAGCCAAATTACCTTACACGCGTATACAATCTAATTCTAGTTTATGTAATGTTTTATAATTTTCTGTATATAATTTATTAATCGATTAATTTAATTTTAAACACTACATAAATATAAAGTAATGTTTGAGAAACGTTGAATTAAAAAAAAGTTACTTCTCAAATTAAGGTTTCGAAAATAAAATTAATCAAAAATTTTATTACATGCGTATTCATATTTGTTAAACATAAATTATTATTGGACAACAACATAAATTCTTACCGAAACGGTAAAAAAACGGTAGAAACATAAATTTTTTTATTTAACCAAAACGAAAACCTTTAAAAAATGGTAAGAATGCATGTTACAATTCAAAATTTTACCCCAAAACTTAAGTTCTTACCAAACATATAAGAGACATCAACATAATTTCTTACGGAAAGGTAAGAAAAAATGTTAAAACATTAATTCTTACCCAGAATCACCATCGCCAAAAACCTTTAAACAATTGGTAAGAATTTATGGTACAACCTAAAATCTAACCTAAAACATTTTTTCTTATCAAACACATAAGATTTTAAGTTCATACGTAAATTCTTACAGAGACTAACATAAATTCTTACAGAAAACGTAAGAAAAAAAGTTATTACATAAATTCTTATCCTATATCACCAAAACCAAAACCCTTCAAACAAATAGTAAGAATTTATATTACAACATAAAATCTTACCCCCAAAACTTTATTTCTTATCAAACACGTAAAATTTTAAGTTCCTACATAAATTTTTGCCAAGACCTACATAAATTCTTACCGAAAACGTAAGAAAAAAGTTATTAAACAAATTCTTACCCTAAATTAGTAAAACCCAAGCCCTTCAAACAATGACAAGAATTTATGTTACGACTTAATATGTTACCACAAAACATAATTCTTTATCAAACACATAAGATTTTCTGTTCATATTTAAATTCTTACCGAGACCAACATAAATTATTACCGAAAGTGTAAGAAAAAATTTATAGCATAAATTCATGCCCTGGATCACCGAAACCAAAACCCTTCAAACAAATGACAAGAATGTATGTTACAACCTAAAATCTTACCAAAAACGTTATTTCTTATTAACCACATAAAATTTTAAGTTCTAACATAAATTCTTCCCGAAAAGGTAAGAAAACAATGTTATAACATAATTTCATGTGTTTGAAGGGTTTTAGTTTTTGTTAACTAGGGTAAGAATTTATGTTGCAACATTTTTTCTAATTTTTTCATTAAGAATTTATGTCGGCGTCGTAAAAATTTATGTTGGAACCTAAAATCTTATGTGTTTTATAAGAAATAATGTTTTTGGGTAAAGTTTTATGTTGGAATATAAATTCTTAACATGTACGTTTGAAGGGTTTTAGTTTTGCTTAACTTGGGTTAGAATTTAGTTTTGATTATGGATTATCGAACAAATAAAATAATTCCAACTGCTTACGATATTGCAAGTTGCAACCATCACACTTGTATCATTATTAAGAAGAAGAAAAAAACAACTTTCTTTTCGAGCACCACTAGAACAAGTCAATGCTAGGTACTGAACCCACGTTGTAACACACTTGTAATAAACCATACGTTAAAAGTAACTTCGACATAACATATACCATAATGTCTTAATTTTGGACACCACAATAACCTTTAAGACCAGACTCAGTATATCGACCTTCGTTGCTAGCGTGGAACCTCAACGAATACAATTCAGCGTAACCAAAGGGCTTATACAGCATGGGGTGTGCTTCATCCACCAGCTCCTCCGGTGCCTTTATCATGTAACCGGCTTTTGGGACCGTAAACAGTCCGACGGAGTATCTCGGCTTGTCTCCGCTCAGCATAACTCGGTGATAAGTGGCCTTTAATCGCCCATTTAACCATGCCTGCAACATCATACATCAAAATCTTCCATCCTTTGAGTATATAAAAAGAATTAATGGAATTAAGACTTACATGGAGAGATTCTCCGATGATGACAATGAAAGAGTCTTTGGACGGAATCCAATCGACCCATTCTCCGCTGCTGCTGCTCTGAAGTCCCAATCCGTTAACCTCATTTTGGTACAAAATGGTCAACAAGGCAAAGTCCGTGTGAGCCTCGAGGCCAACCTGACCATAATGAGATGAACACATTATCTTTAAACATTATCGTCTAATTGCACTAAGAACAAGACCTAAAAGTTAATTGTTGTAGTATAATGGTTAATCATGACCACCCCTACCTGCGGCTCACTGGTTCTCGGCCCTTTATATCTGATCACCCTAAGAAGGTATTCACTCAACTCCATGTGCTCATCCATGTATTTCTCTACTTGGAAAATCTCCAATATCATTCTTTTTATCATCTGATCCAACTCCCTTAATCCCTTTGCGTAGGATTGTATAATTTCGCTGTCGATGCATACAAACATATACATAAAAGAAATCACTGGCAAACTAAGCATACAAAGTAAAGTTTAGAACCTGAAACTTGTGTTTCCTTGAGGCCAGAACGTACGAGCCTGGGCTTCGACGTTTTCAAGAACGTGTGCATCGTCGAAGCCGAACAATGGTATTTTAGGGTGTTGGCCGATATACCCGTGGTAAGGTATTTTGGAAACGTTCCGAGTTTTGATTTCCAAAGGTAGATCAAATAACTCCTCCGAGGCACTGAATATCGTTTGCCTGATCTCCAAAGGGATCTTGTCGAACAAAGCCTCGAAGCAGCCGAACTCTTGAAGGGCTTGTTGGACTTGCGCTTTCACCGAATCCCACTGTTCGGTGCCCGGTTTTTGCTCCGGCTTCGTGAAATTGATGGCAGGAAGCTTCTAAGGAGAGTGTGAGCCCATTTCTGACTAGCAAAGCACAGGGGAGGTTTGTGGATGGTTAGATGTGTTTATCCTTATCGGGACATAAATAATGAACAATTCTGTCCGGATATATAAACTTCGTAGAGTGATGGATCACGTTTGACGCCAGATTAAATAATAAAAAGCACTACTTTTTATAAAACAAAATTTGTTCGGAAGCAGCATATTTTCAGGACCATCACGTGTTTTCCATTTCATAGATATTACTAAAGTTGGACCCTCAAATCACATCTCTCTCATATCGGTGATTCACTGTTCACCACTCAAGCATCGCGTATCTCACCGTTCGGGATCCCTCACCTTTTAGCCGTGGTCAGATTTCGGGATCCCTCACCCTTTAGCCGTGGTCAGAAACTCAATCACTCTCTTTTTTTATTGTTAGATGTTCGTCGTCGGAACAATCGACAGTTCATTCATCGGTTTTCGACTACTAGATAATGGGGTTTTGAGTCATGGGGTCTAACGAAAGCAAGGGTGGTCAGTGATGGGTGAGGAGGAATTTAGTGATTTAGGATTTAATTTTTTTTAGAGAAACTAAAGATTTTGGGGGTTTTTTATTTTTAAAAATTAAATTCTAAGCTCTAACCCTAAATTCTAAATCCTAAATAATACACCCTACTGCTAATTCCTTAAACCCTAACCTTAAGTCTTAATTTTAACTCTTAACTAGAAACCTAATTTTTTTAATATAAGACATAAATAGAGACACCGAAAAGGAACATGGTATTTCTATTCGTCTAGTCTTGGGTGTGTCATCCCCGACCTGTGTATCTTCATTGTGCGAGCCAAATTACCTTACACGCGCATACAATCTAATTCTAGTTTAAGTAATGTTTTATAATTTTCTGTATATAATTTATTAATCGATTAATCTAATTTTAAATACTAACATAAATCTAAAGTAATGTTTGAGAAACGCTGAATTAAAAAAAAAACAGTTACTTCTCAAATTAAGGTTCAAAAATAAAATTAATCGAAAATTTTATTACATGCGTATTCATCTTTGTTAAACAAACATGTCCTTATTTAGAAGGGAAGTTCTGTTGTGCGACAAGTAATATGAGGCTAATATGAGACGTGACCGGATGTACAAGTATCAAGTTTCAACATAAATTATTATTGGGCAACAACATAAATTCTTATTGAAACGGTAAAAAAACGGTAATAACACATTTTTTTTATTTAACCAAAACAAAAACCTTTGAAAATTGATAAGAATTTATGTTACAATCCAAAATCTTACGCCAAAACTTAAGTTCTTACCAAACACATAAGAATTCATGTTCTTATATAATTTTTTACAGACATCAACATAAATTCTTACGAAAAAGTAAGAAAAACGTTAAAACATGAATTCTTACCCTAGATCACCATCGCCAAAAACCTTTAAACAAATGGTAAGAATTTATGGTACAACCTAAAATCTAACCTAAAACATTTTTTTAATCAAACACATAAGATTTTAGGTTCATACGTAAATTCTTACAGAGACTAACATAAATTCTTACCGAAAACGTAAGAAAGTTATCACATAAATTCTTGCCCTAGATCACCAAAACTCTTTAAACTTATGGTATGAATTTATGTTACGATCTAAAATCTTACCGAAAAAATACTATTTCTTATAAAAACACATAAGATTTTAAGTTACTACGTATATTCTAACTGAGAACAACACAAATTCTTACAAAAAAAGTAAGAAAACAAGTTATTACATATATTCTTACACAGTTACACTGATAAGCTAAACCAAAACCCTTTAAACTTATGCTAAGAATTTATACACAACCTAATCTTACCCAAAAACATAATTTCTTATCAAACACATAAAGATTTGATGTTCATACATAAATTCTTACCGAGACCAACATAAATTCTTACCGGAAAGTTAAGAAAAAAGGTTATTACATAAATTCTTACCCTAGATCACCAAAACTAAAACCCTTTAATTATGGTAAGAATTTATGTTGCAACCTAAAATCTTACCCAAAAACATAATTTCTTATCAAACACATAAGATTTTATGTTCATACATAAATCCTTACAGATAGCAACAAAAATTCTTACCGAAAAGGTAAGGAAAACAATTATTACATAAATTTTTACCCTAGATCACCAAAACCAAAACCCTTTAAACTTATGGTAAGAATTTATGTTACAACCTAAAATCTTACACAAAACATTAATTTTTATCAAACACATAAGGTTTTATGTTCCTACATAAATTCTTACCGAGACTAACATAAATTATTGCCGAAAAGGTAAGCAAAAATGTTATAACATAAATTCTTACCATATATCACCAAAACAAAAACCCTTCAAATAAATGGTAAGAATTTATGTTACAACCTAAAATGTTACCCCCAAAATATTATTTCTTATCAAACACGTAAAATTTTCAGCTGCCACATAAATTTTTGCTGAGGCCAACATAAATTCTTACCGAAAATGTAAGAAAAAAAGTTATTACACAAATTCTTACCCTAAATCAGAAAAACCAAAACCCTTCAAACAATGGTAAGAATTTATGTTACAACCTAATATGTTACCAAAAAACATAATTTTTTATCAAACACATAAGATTTTATGTTCATACATAAATTCTTACTGAGAGAAACAAAAATTCTTACTGAAAAGGTAAGGAAAACCGTTATTACATAAAATTTTACCCTAGATCCCCAAAACCAAAACCCTTTAAACTTATGGTATGAATTTATGTTACAACCTAAAATCTAACCCAAAAACATTAATTTTTATCAAACACGTAAGGTTTTATGTTCCTACATAAATTTTTACCAAGTCTAACATAAATTTTTACCGGAAAGATAAGAAAAAATGTTATAACATAAATTCTTACCCTAGATCACCAAAACCCTTCAAATAAATGGTAAGAATTTATGTTACAACCTAAAATCTTACCCCAAAACATTATTTCTTATCAAACACGTAAAATTTTAAGTTCCTACATAAATTTTTGCCGAGGCCAACATAAATTTTTACCAAAAACGTAAGAAAAAAAGTCATTACACAAATTCTTACCCTAAATAAAAAAAACTAAATTCCTTCAAACAATGGTAAGAATTTATATTACAACCTAATATGTTACCAAAAAACATATTTTTTTATCAAACACATAAGATTATATGTTCATACATAAATTCTTACCGAGACCAACATAAATTATTAATGAAAAGGTAAGAAAAAAGTTATAACATAAATTCTTACCCTAGATCGCCAAAACCCTTCAAACAAATTGTAAGAATTTATGTTACAATCTAAAATCTTAGCTAAAAATATTATTCCTTATCAACCACATAAGATTTTAAGTTTCAACGTATATTCTTTCCATAACCAACATAAATTCTTGCCGAAAAGGTAAGAAAAAATGTAGTAAATAATTTCTTACCATGCGTTTGAAGGGTTTTGGTTTTGTTAACTAGGGTAAGAATTTATGTTGCATCATTTTTTTAACCTTTTTGGTAAGAATTTATATTGGAACTTAAAATCTTATGTATTTCATAAGAAATAATGTTTTGAGTAAAATTTTATGTTGGAACATAAATTCTTACCATGTACGTTTGAAGGGTTTTAGTGTTGATTAACTTGTGTAAGAATTTATGTTGCTACAATTTTTCTTACTTTTTCGGTAAGAATATATATTGGAACCTAAAATCTTATGTGTTTTATAAAAAATAATGTTTTGGGTAAAATTTTATGTGGTACATAAATTCTTACCATGTACGTTTGAAGGGTTTTAGTTTTGATTAACTTGGGTTAGAATTTAGTTTTGATTATGGATTATCGAACAAATAAAAGTTATACCATAAATTCTTGCCCTGGATCACCAAAACCAAAACCAAAACCAAAACCCTTCAAACAAATGACAAGAATGTATGTTACAACATAAAATCTTACCCAAAAACATTATTTCTTATTAACCACATAAAATTTTAGGTTCTAACATAAATTCTTCCCGAAAAGGTAAGAAAACAATGTTATAACATAATTTCATGTGTTTGAAGGGTTTTAGTTTTTGTTAACTAGGGTAAGAATTTATGTTGTAACATTTTTTCTAATTTTTTCAGTAAGAATTTATGTCGGCGTCGTAAAAATTTATGTTGGAACCTAAAATCTTATATGTTTTATAAGAAATAATGTTTTTGGGTAAAGTTTTATGTTGGAATATAAATTCTTAACATGTACGTTTGAAGGGTTTTAGTTTTGCTTAACTTGGGTTAGAATTTAGTTTTGATTATGGATTATCGAACAAATAAAATAATTCCAACTGCTTACGATATTGCAAGTTGCAACCATCACACTTGTATCATTATTAAGAAGAAGAAAAAAACAACTTTCTTTTCGAGCACCACTAGAGCAAGTCAATGCTAGGTACTGAACCCACGTTGTAACACACTTGTAATAAACCATACATTAAAAGTAACTTCGACATAACATATACCATAATGTCTTAATTTTGGACACCACAATAACCTTTAAGACCAGACTCAGTATATCGACCTTCGTTGCTAGCGTGGAACCTCAACGAATACAATTCAGCGTAACCAAAGGGCTTATACAGCATGGGGTGTGCTTCATCCACCAGCTCCTCCGGTGCCTTTATCATGTAACCGGCTTTTGGGACCGTAAACAGTCCGACGGAGTATCTCGGCTTGTCTCCGCTCAGCATAACTCGGTGATAAGTGGCCTTTAATCGCCCATTTAACCATGCCTGCAACATCATACATCAAAATCTTCCATCCTTTGCGTATATAAAAAGAATTAATGGAATTAAGACTTACATGGAGAGATTCTCCGATGATGACAATGAAAGAGTCTTTGGACGGAATCCAATCGACCCATTCTCCGCTGCTGCTGCTCTGAAGTCCCAATCCGTTAACCTCATTTTGGTACAAAATGGTCAACAAGGCAAAGTCCGTGTGAGCCTCGAGGCCAACCTGACCATAATGAGATGAACACATTATCTTTAAACATTATCGTCTAATTGCACTAAGAACAAGACCTAAAAGTTAATTGTTGTAGTATAATGGTTAATCATGACCACCCCTACCTGCGGCTCACTGGTTTTCGGCCCTTTATATCTGATCACCCTAAGAAGGTATTCACTCGACTCCATGTGCTCATCCATGTATTTCTCTACTTGGAAAATCTCCAATATCATTCTTTTTATCATCTGATCCAACTCCCTTAATCCCTTTGCGTAGGATTGTATAATTTCGCTGTCGATACATACAAGCATATACATAAAAGAAATTACTGGCAAACTAAGCATACAAAGTAAAGTTTAGAACCTGAAACTTGTGTTTCCTTGAGGCCAGAACGTACGAGCCTGGGCTTCGACGTTTTCAAGGACGTGTGCATCGTCGAAGCCGATGCTCTCGAACAATGGTATTTTAGGGTGTTGGCCGATATACCCGTGGTAAGGTATTTTGGAAACGTTTCGAGTTTTGATTTCCAAAGGTAGATCAAATAACTCTTCCGAGGCACTGAATATCGTTTGCCTGATCTCCAAAGGGATCTTGTCGAACAAAGCCTCGAAGCAGCCGAACTCTTGAAGGGCTTCTTGAACTTGCGCTTTCACCGAATCCCACTGATCGGTGCCCGGTTTTAGCCCCGGCTTCGTGAAATCGATGGCCGGAAGCGTCGAAAGAGAGTGTGAGCCCATTTCTGACTGGCAAAGCACAGGGGAGGTTTGTGGATGGTTAGATGTGTTTATCCTTATCGGGACATAAATAATGAACAATTCTGTCAGGATATATAAGCTATTGTAGAGTGTTGGATTACGTTTGACGCCAGATTAAATAATAAAAAGCACTACTTTTTATAAAACAAAATTTGTTTGGAAGCAGCATATTTTCAGGACCATCACGTGTTTTCCATTTCTTAGATATTATCTAAATTGGAATCCTCAAATTACATTTCTCACACCGTCATGCATCTTCTAAACGTAAGTGATTCACTGTTCATCAACCAAGCATCGCGTATTTCACCGTTCGAGATCCCCACTCTTTAGTCGTGGTCAGAAACCTAATCAGTCTTTTTTTTTCATTGTTAAATGTTAGTTGACGGAACAATCGACGGTTCATTCGTCAGTTTTCGAATACGGGGTGATGGGGTTTTCAGTCATGCGGTCCAACGAAAGCAAGAGTGGTCGGTGATGGGAAGGGAAGAATTTAGAGATTTAGGGTTTAGGATTGAGATTTTTTTAGAGAAATTAAAGATTTTGGGTTTTTTATAAAATTAAAGATTTTTTTTAAATATAAAAATTTTAAAAATACCATAAATGTGCCTCGTGTGTTTTTTTTGAATAATGAAATTTGTTTAGTGTCTATCACTGAAAAACCTAATTTGGGTTACGAAATGAAACATTATAACAATTTGGCTCGAAACACACGTTAAGCACCAAACTAAAAAAAGAAGTGTATAATTCGGGTGCTTTTCTGACGTTGAAGACAACTTAAAAAACTGAACTTAAACCACCATAAGGTTTGATTGAAATTAACAGGTGTAATAAAACTAGAATATAAAATTTTAAAATTTTACATTCGTCGTTTGTGTATAAGTCATTGTCTACATTTTAAATATAACCCAAAGAAGCATCTCATCCAAATCGTTGTTTATGGCGGAGCCTACCACTGTTAACAAGAAAAAGGGAATGGTTCTTCCATTTGAACCACATTCCATCACATTTAATGATATTATCTATTCAGTTGATATGCCACAGGTAGCATGAGATTCCATGTACAACTATCATGTACTTGTTCCGTTAATGTCCAAATAAGAGAGTTTAATGAATGGATTGAAATTGCAGGAAATTAAAGAACAAGGTGCCAATGAAGACAAATTGGTTCTATTGAATCCTTGCTCTATTCTGCTTGGCTTCGACTACCAAAAGAAGTCGGTGCTGAAACCAGTAAGGTTGGCATTCATGAAACCCTGAGCTTTTTTAAGTCTCTTATTCTACATTGCTACAATAGGCTTTTACTCTGGCAATAATACATTTTCCTAATGATCCTGACAGCAGAAGCCAAAAAAAAAACACAGTGTCCTAATTATTACTTTGGCTCGAGTTAAATTGATGGTTTTATTTCATCCTATGTTATCAGAGGTTCATAGATGAAGTCATGGATCTTGTGGAACTGAATCCGTTAAGGCATGCACAAGTTGGTTTGCCCGGTGTAAATGGTTTGTCAACTGAGCAGCGAAAAAGGCTTACTATTGCGGTTGAGCTTGTAGCAAACCCCTCTACCATCTTCATGGATGAGCCAACTTCAGGGCTTGATGAAAAAGCTGCTGCAATTGTTATGAGAACAGTTAGGAACACAGTGGACACTGGAAGAACAGTTGTGTGCACCATTCATCAGCCAAGTATCGACATATTTGAAGCATTTGGTGAGGTGAGTGAGAACCATGAAAAATTAGTTTGAAAACAATTTGGTTCTGTGTCATTTTATAACTGAACGAACATGCTATTGCAGCTATTCCTTATGAAACGGGGAGGACAAGAAATATATGTGTGGCCATTAGGACACCATTCTAAACATCTTATTGATTATTTTGAGGTGAGATGAAAGAGAACACCAGAAATTACCAAGTTTATTTGCTTATTCATTTCTCAGCTCATATGAACTATATCTGTAGCATATCTGTTCATCTCCTTCAGGGAATTGAAGAGTTAGCAAAATCAAAGATGGCTATAATCCAGCCACTTGGATGTTGGAAGTGTGCACAACTGCGCAGGAATTAGCTTTAGGTGTTGATTTTGCTGATATCTACAAAAAGTCTGACTTATACAGGTTAACATTACAAGAATCAGTTTAGTTTAATTCAACATAGGATCTCTCTCTCTCTCTCTCTATATATATATATATATATATATTTTAACACTGATGAATGCCGTTTGTTCAGGAGAAACAAAGCTCTTTTTGAAGATTTAAGCAAACCTGCTCCTGGTTCAAAGGAACTCTATTTTCCAACTCAGTTCTCTCAGCCATTCTTGATTCAGTGTGCAGCTTGTTTATGGAAGCAGTATTGGTCATATTGGCGCAACCCTGCTTATACTGCTGTGAGATTACTTTTTACAACAATCATAGCATTGATGTTTGGGACACTGTTTTGGGACCTCGGGAGTAAAACGTAAGCTACAACGAGTACAATGTTTCAGCTTCATGTTTGGTCTTTTATCGTATTTACATATCTCATTGTCAAATTGTTAAATTACAGGAAAAAGAGGCAAGATCTGGCCAATGCAATGGGTTCTATGTATGCTGCTGTTCTTTTCCTAGGTATCCAAAACGCCGCATCTGTGCACCCGGTGGAGTGTATTCCGCCATGCTATATGCCAATATGCCATTGCCCAGGCATGTTTTTCTCCTTTTTGTTTATGTTGAAAAATTCAGTCTGGAAACAAAATTGTGCAAAATGTAGTGCATCGGAACTGACTTTCGCACTCGGAAACTGCAGGTCTTAATCGAGATACCATATATTTTTTTTCAAGCCGCTATGTTTGGCCTTATAGTGTATGCAATGATCGGATTCGAATGGACTGCTGCCAAATTCTTTTGGTATTTCTTCTTCATGTACTTCATCCTACTGTACTTCACCTTCTATGGCATGATGGCAGTGGCTGTCACACCAAACCAACACATTGCAGCCATAGTTTCCTCTGCATTCTATGGAATGTGGAATGTGTTCTCCTGATTCATCATCCTACAACCGGTACGTGTTACGTTCTCAAGTTGTTGAGATATTCACTCACTTTCCAGATTACTAATTCTTTTTCCCCGCTCTTTCCAAATCTTGAAATTACAGAGAATTCCTATATGGTGGAGATGGTACTATTATATTTGTCCAGTATCTTGGACATGGTTTGGTTGTTTCACAGTTCGGAGATATTCAGGATGTCCTAGAGGATGGGCAGTCAGTTGAAGAATATTTGAGAGATTATTTCGACTTCAGGCATGAATTCATTGGAGTTGTGGCTGCAGTAATTATTGCTTTCACAGTACTATTTGGAGCCATCTTCACCGTCTCAATAAAGTTGTTTAATTTCCAGAAACGCTAGACTTGTCTTTTTTTTTATTTGTTTTAAAGATCATCTTTGTATAAGGCATCTCTACTGGGACTAAAATTGTTATTATATCATACAATGTCATCATCTTCGTTAAAACAATCGACGACTAAAATAAAAAAATATGTAACATTAGTGACGGTTATAAAAAAAAGTTAGCTTGGCGACCAAGATAAGAAAAAAAACAATAATTTAGTGACTATCGGTATAGTTTAGCCTAAAAAATCAAATATGGATATGAATTTCGAGGCTTTGGATTTGGGAAAGAACAATTGATCGTGGAAATCAATTCATGTTAGAAGGTAATTTTCATAACAGTAAAAAGAAATGCGAGAGTTTAGGCAATAATTTAGTTGTTGCTTTTGTCATTTTCATGCTAGTAATTTGGATCTTCACCAGTTTTGATTTGGTTAATTGGACAACGATCATTTTTTGGTTTCCAGGAGATCTGTTCAGAATATCAACAGAAAATCTTGCATGCAATCTGATTCTTACCAAGTCATTTAAACTCCGTTCACGAATGATTTTAGAATGAGATTTTAGGTAAAAATAGTGAGGACAGTAATTTTAGGAAAAATTGAAAATTTTAGCGTTTTTAAAAGTTTGATTTGGAGACCAAATCATGTGCATAAACTGATTGAAAAAACATAATTTTTAGTCGTTCGGTACAACTTTTTCGATGGCGCTTCAAAAACTGATTTAGAACTCGTTTCTAAACAGAGCCTTAGTAGCACTTGTAAGTTGAAATGGTTAAAGACGGTCTTGTCTAGTCTTGGGTGTGTCGTCTACAACATATGTCTCTTCATTGTGAGAGCCAAATTACCTTACCTCGAGTAGATATCCTCTTTCCTTTTTCGGTATCATTATTTATGTCTCATTATTTAAAAAATAAATTTATAGTTTAAAATTATAGTTTAAGGTTTAATATTATAGTTTGGGTTAGAGTTTAGAGTATTGGATATATGGTGTATTTTTTAGGGTATAAAGTTTAAAGTTTAGGATTTAAACTTTAGGATTAGGTTTTAAAATTTAATTTTTTAGTGTTGTGACACAAAAAAGACAAGAATTTTTGTCCAATTACCATACAGGTGCGTTTACAACTAATTCTAGTTTATAAAACTTTTTAGGCTTGTATCATAAGTCTTTGAACTTTTGAAAAAAAAATAATTAAGCCTCTGAATTTTTTTGGCACCCAATCAAGCCTTTATATTCTAAAATTTTATCAATTCACCCCTTTGACTAACGTTGATTGTTAAATTTAACAATTTTTACACCAGTTGGTACAACATGTCGTGTTACAATATTCTTACTTGGCATTTTTTAGATTTTTTATTTTATTTAGAAAATTCTTTAAAAGTTCTAAAAATTCTAAAAAAATTATAAAAATTATAAAAAAATAGTTTTCTGGAAAATATGTAAATGTTACCTGATAGAATTATAGTATGTCGCGTGACAGTAATATCTCAAGAAAAAACTGTCAAAATTTGATTGTCAAAATTGGTCAAAAGGCTTAGTTGATTCAATTTATTAGTTCGGGGAATTAGTTGAGTGCAAATAAAATTTAAGAGCTTAACTGATTACTTTTTAAAAGCTCAAGGGCCACCCTTTAGCCAACTTTTTATAATCTTCAATATACAATTTATTGATCAATTAATCAGATTTTAAATACTACAAGCTTAAGGGTTCAATAAGGCCTAAACTTTTGAAAAAAATTACTTCAGCCCCTAATTTTTTTTCACTCAATTAAACCCTCAAATTCAAGAAAAAAAAATAATTTGGCACTTTGAACAACGTTGACGGTTAACTTTAACATATTGTTTTAAAAACTTTTTTGTCATGTGTAGCAACAGGATAACGCCATTTGGAATTTTTAGGAATTTTTAATTTTAGTTTTTTAAAAAATATAAAAATCATAAAAAATTCTAAAATTCTAAAAAATATTTAAAAATATAAAATTATTATTTTGTATTTCAATTTTTTTAAAAATAATATATAATAATTGTTTAAAAGATTAAAATATTTCTAAAATTAAAATATTTAAAAAATTAAAAATACGAATATTAAATATTATTATACAATTATAAAAAATAATTTTAAAAATATAAAAAACAATAAATGTTACTTTTAAATTGTTAAAATATTTTTTTGAATAGCCTAAAGGTGATTACAAGGTAGTATCTGTTCATACATATTCTTTACTCTAATGCGCATACACCCCGTAGACTGTTTAAATATTTTTTTAAAATAAAATGTTTTTACAATTTTAATAATTATTTTTTATATTTTAAATAAATTCAAAATTTTCAAAAAATATTTTAATATTTTCAATTCTAAAAAATTAATATTTTTTTAAAAATTCTAAAAATGTCACGTGGTATCACCAATATGTGCCACGTGACATATAACATGATATCGTTAAAATTTAACTGTCATAATTAATCAAAAAGCTTAATTATTGTATTTTATATAATTTAAGGGTTTAACTGATTTAACTTCTTAGTACAATAACTTAAATAAATGCAATAATAATTTAAGGATTTATTTTTTAAAATCAGGGGTTCCTTTAACCCTTAAACCAATACCATATGAATCTAAAATAAAGTCTGAGAAACATTGAATTAAAAAAAAGAATAGCTACTCATCAAATTAAGGTTTCGAAAGTTCTATCACATGCGTATTCATCTTTGTTAAACAAACATGTCCTTACTTAGAGACAGATAAGTGGGACATAATTCCAGAAAGCGTTAAGAATGGTTGACCAAATGTTTCAATCTGGGCGTTACAGATGGAGAATGCATGTGACTTCACCATAAATTCAGCACGTAACCATCAAGCAACGTATGATTATTTTTATTACTCTCCGATTTTCTAAAATTTCGTCCTGATTAATCTGTACCGACACGTATCGCACATTTACTTTTGATAAATATATCTATCAATAAAAAAATTTTGTATATACAAAATCTCAAACTTAAAACTTGTTTAAAAAATAACAAAATTACTTACTACTTAAACCAACACCGTTAATATCAACGTTTGATTATTGATTATTGAATCAATAAAATAGTTCCAATTGCTTACAATATTGCAAGTTGCAACCATCACAAAGCAGCCAAAAGGGTATATCATTATTGAGAAAGAAAAAAACAACTTTTTTTCGAACACCACTAGGACAAGTTAATGCCAGGTACTGTTCCCACATTGTAACGCACTCGTAACAAACCATACGTTAAAAGTAATTTTGATATAACATATACCATAATGTCTTAATTTTGGACACCACAATAGCCTTTAAGACCAGACTCAGTATATCGACCTTCGTTGCTAGCGTGGAACCTCAACAATTCAGCGTAATCAAAGGGGGCTTATACAGCATGCGGTGTGCTTCATCCACCAGCTCCTCCGGTGCCTTTATCATGTAACCGGCTTTCGGGACCGTAAACAGTCCGACGGAGTACCTCGGCTTGTCTCCACTCAGCATCACACGGTGATAAGTGGCCTTTAACCGCCCATATAACCATGCCTGCAACATCATACATCAAAATCTCCCATCCTTTGCATATATAAAAAAAATTAATGGAATTAAGACTTACATGGAGAGATTCTCCGATGGTGTGACGATGAAAGAGTCTTTGGATGGAATCCAATCGACCCATTCTCCGCTGCTGCTGCTCTGAAGTCCCAATCCGTTAACCTCATTTTGGTACAAAATGGTTACTAAGTCCATGTCCGTGTGAGCCCCGAGGCCAATATGACCATAATGAGATAAACACATTATCTTTAGACATTATCATCTAATTGCACTAAGAATAAAACATACAGATTAATTAGTAGTTGTAGTATAATGATTGACCATAAACACCTGTACCTGTGGCTCACTGGTTCTCGGCCCTTTATATCTCATCACCCTAAGAAGGTATTCACTCGACTCCATGTGCTCATCCATGTATTTCTCTACTTGGAAAATCTCCAATATCATTCTTCTTATCATCTGATCCAACTCCTTCAATTCCTTTGCGTAGGATTGTATAATTTTGCTGTCCATACATACAAACATATACATAAAAGAAATAACTTGAAAACTAAGCATATTAAAGTGAAATTGAAAACCTGAAACTTGTGTTTCCTTGAGGCCAAAACGTACGAGTCTGGGCTTCGACGTTTCCAAGAACGTGCACATCGTCGAAGCCGATGCTCTCGAACAATGGTATTTTAGGGTGTTGGCCGATATACCCGTGGTAAGGTGTTTTGGAGACATTTCGAGTTTTGATTTCCAAACGCAGATCAAATAACTCTTCCAAGGCACTGAATATCGTTTGCCTGATCTCCAAAGGGATCTTGTCGAACAAAGCCTCGAAGCAGCCGAACTCTTGAAGGGCTTGTTGGACTTGCGCTTTCACCTAATCCCACTGATCGATGCCCGGTTTTAGCCCCAGCTTCGTGAAATCGATGGCCGGAAGCTTCGAAGGAGAGTGTGAGCCCATTTCTGACTGGCAAAGCACAGGGGGAGGTTTGTGGGTGGTTAGATGTGTTTATCCTTGTCAGGACATAAATAATGAACAATTCTGTCAGGATATATAAACTATTGTAGAGTGATGGATCACGTTTGACGCCAGATTAAATAATAAAAAGCACTACTTTTTATAAAATAAAATTTGTTCGGAAGCAGCATATTTTCAGGACCGTCACGTGTTTTCCATTTCATAGATATTACCTATAGTTGGCATCCGCTTCCACGAAATACATTTTGGACCGTTTAAAGAAAAGTTGTAGTATGGGGATGATATACGGCTTTATTGTTACCTTGTCTTAATCAGTTTGTAGCGACTCCCTCACGTAGGGTGCGCAAAAAACAAAAAAAACCCAATTCGTTTATCTGTTGATTCGATCTGAAAATTTATATATTTGATTTATTTTGTATTATTTGGATGATTTAAATTGGATATTTAAAAAATTAGGATCAGATAAGAATAGATATTTCACATTCGGTTCGGATATCTAAATATCAGAAAATCTGAAAGTTAAAATTTTTTATTTATATAAATCTTATTATATTTAATATTTTTAATTGTTATATATGAAAAATTAAAATTTTCATGGTTACAAATCTTATTATATTCAATAATGTGTTGCTTGTTATATTCGAAAATCCGAAATTTTCATGATTAAAATCGCCAAATTTGAAAAATTACTTAAATCAAGTCATAAGTTCAGATATTCAGATCTGATATCCGAAAAATCAAATATCTAGTTTTTTCCGATCAGATACGGATCGCTAATTTATCGATCCGATCCAAAATCCGAAATGCACACCCCTACCCACGAGACCGAATCTAAAAAACTCAACTTAAAAAAATAGAACTTAAACCATCATAGAATTTTAAAATTTTATATTTATAACCAACATGAACTGATTCACTTGATCAATACTCATTAGTACAATAACGAGAACCAAGGTTTTAATCTCACCGTCACTGATGACCCATATTTCAAAACCAATGCACATAAACTTTCATTATTAAAGTTTTCGATTGGAAGTGAATATCAATCCAAATAATATAGGTATGTTTTTATTGTTATTTTTGTCTTTAAGTTAAATAATTTTCTATCATCTTAGTATGTAACGCAAAAATGATGTGAAAATGATATTTTGGTCTGCATTATCTCCTTAGTTCAGCCTTAGCATCTAATTTCTTAAAAGGCAAAAGAGGCAACCAGAAGAGACAAGGTAAGAAGATAAATGAGAAAAAAATATTGAGGATAAAACGGTAATTAGAAATCGTATTAAATGAAATAATTACTACTCCATTCATATTTGTTTAACATGTGTAACCAACAATTATTGGAATACTTGGTAAAAATAACAATTATTGGAATAGAATTTGTCTGTCTTTTTTGGTATCTCTATTTATGTCTCATACTAAAAAAGTTAAGTTTAAGGTTTAAGATTAAGGTGTAAAGTTATAGTTTAAGGTTAGAGTTTAAGAAATTATGGGATATATATATTAAAGTTTAGGATTTAAAATTTAAAATTATAACTTAAAGTTTAAAATTTTTAAGTATGAGATATAAAAAACACACCAAAAAAAGTTGGAAAATTATTGTTGGTCTGCCGTTCTTATACGGCATTCCCCATTTAATGAAAAAACAGAATGGCAAACTTTTATCAATCAAAACAAATAAACATGGAAAGGGAAAACCGTTGCATTTTCTAGAAAACAGATAGCAACTTTTGTCATGATGTGTCGCTTTACGTTTAGCTATGTTGTTACTGTATTATCAATCATCTCTATCTCTAAACTCTCGGTTGATATCATCCATTTTCTTTTAAGTTGCAAATTTAATATTCGTTTAAAATAAATTTTCCTTTTTTATGTAAAAAAATATTTAAAAAAGATTTTATTACTGTTTTTAAAAATTATGGTGTAAAAAGAGGTACGGTGTTTGTTAAAGTTTTAAATTGAATATGCATTTGTCTAAAAAATTAATTTCATAAAAACTGATTAATATATTGAAGATTATATTGTTTTAAGACTTAAGAGTATCATATTGTCAAAAAAAAAAATAAGAGTATCATAAAATTAGACAAATTAAATTCTATCTATCATTTTTAAGTTTAAATAATTTTTAGGTTTTTTCGTTTCAAAATTAAACAAATTAAATCATAATCCATCCATTTTTAATTTTAAACTCTTTCTTTCAGAAAAATTAATTTTATTAAAAAAGAACTAAGTTCCTGCAAAAAAAAAAAAAAAACAGATACAACCACACCCGACCATACAACATTTTCGCAAAATCCCACAGAACTCAACATTCAATAGCACACCTACGTAATACTTTACCATTGCTGCCTTCTGAAACGTAAACTATACTCAAATTTTACTTGATTCATAACAAAAATATGCCCAATTTATATATTACATAAGACACGACCATAACTATTAGATTCTCATTATCATTTTATTCTTATTGATAATTTTTCTTAAAGTTTCATCTCATATATATTAATTAATATGGATAATTATTTCACACACAAGTGGTGGAAACAAAAAGTTTTTACAAGCATCTTAGTTTTAGGGTTTAGGGTTTAATTTTAGGGTTTAGATGTTAGATGTTTAGGGTTTAGTGGTTGAGAAGTGATGGAGTGTGGTTAGAATTTATGGTTTATAAGTTTAAACCAAAATCCCTAACCATGTTACTCTAAAACCTAAACCCTAACCTTTAAACCCTAAACTCTAACTTCTAACCACAACCCCTAAACTTAAACCCAAACCACTAACCTGTAAACTTAAAATTAAGGAGATTGTGGAAACTTTTTGCTTCCACCGCCTGCGTATGTGATTATAATCCAATTAATATAGACAAATCTCAACAACCATCAAGATTAATACTAATTGGCTATGCAAAAAGTCCGACAAGCCAAAATTGAATTCGAAATATGTAAAAATCGATCTGAAAAATAGTTTTGATAGGGTTTATTTTATAAAAATGTTATTTTAATTTAGATACGGTTCGTAGTTTTGAAAATAGTGGTAACCGAACTGACCGATTATATAATATATAACATATTAAGGAAAGTACTTTGATATACAAGCTTGTGTAATATTTAGTTTATTCAAGCCTTTCAATATTAGTATTTAGGTGTTTGTAGGGTTTAAAATTGAAGATTTATGGTTAGAATTTAGATTTTATGGTTTAAGGTTAGAATTTAGGGTTGAAGTTTAGAGTTTAAGGTTTAGAGTTTAGGTTTTTTTGAAAGATTTAGAGTTAGGATTTAGGGTGTTAGTGTTAGGGTTAGAGATTTAAATTTTAGATTTATAGTTTAAATATAAATGGTTGTGTAATTTTTTTCATAGAAATATATTGCGTTTTGATTCAAAAAGTTCACGACATTCTTTTTTTGACACACCAATAAGACAATCTTATTGATAAACAAAAGGCTTAATATCTTTTTTGCCCCTTAATGTTTATATATTTTTTCAATTTGCCCTTTAACGTATTTTTTGAGCTTTTTTGTCCCCTAAAATTTATGCCGTTACCATATTGCCCAAAAAACAAACACCGTTAAAAAAATATGTTCTGACCAATCAGAATGCGTCATGTTACCTAATTATTTTTTTCTTATTTTTCTGTTTAATATATTAAAATATTCGTTAAAATAATTTTATTTTACAAAAATCACCATCATCCTCTTTCCCCAACCCCCATTTTTTTTAGTTGAATTGCCATCGTTGTCACCTTGTTTGTCACCGACGTTGAGCATGGCGGCAAAGGTAACCCGAATTCATCTCCGAAGTAATCAGGAGGTCTTGCAATGCTTAACGACCCAATATTCAACATTGTTTACAGTATCGAACGAGCCAGGGAACTATTAAGATTGCTGCAAAGAATTTGGAGAAATCAAGGAGGGTTGATTGATTTGGCTAATAGTAGCAAACTTCCTAATGGTAGTCCAAACCAATCCGAACTTAAAATTTCATCTCCAAATCCCGACCTGTACAAGTCGGTACTGTCAGGCCGGACGGATATTCTAGCCTGCAGACAAGTCTACGATCATTAAAGCAAATAACGAACAGCAAATCTATCATTTGGCTATTTTTGCATTACTCTACTCCACAAAATAGTATTTGTGCAACAAAAGTTTGTATTTTTATTTGAATAAATTCAAAATAGCATATGCAATGGAAATGTATGACAAAAGAAGAAGAAAAAACAATGAAATGTTGCCCAAGAGTTTTGGTTTCGGACTCTGAGATTTCCTGAACCATAAAGGAGAATAAATTCTTATTCTTGGACAGGTTCTTCTTTTTTCTTGACTTCTTTATCTTCCATGACGGTTTTAGGAAATGCATCAGGGTTATCTTTGATACAGGTTTGCAAGGCAACGAAAAAAAATCAATTGAGGTTTAAGGGAGAGGATGACGGTAATTCTGGTAAAATAAAATCAATTTAATAAATATTTTAATATATTAAAAGAAAAAATAATTAAGGAACGGGGCGCGTTTTGATTGGCCAGGACAAATTTTTTTTATTGTGTTAGTTTTTTGGGGCAATATGAGTAACAACGTAAACTTTAGGGGGCAAAAGGTATAAAAAATACATTAGAGGGCAAGTTGAAAAAACAGGTAAACCTTAGGGTGCGAAAAGTGCATTAAGCCTAAATAAAAATAAAACCAGAATAAAATCTAATAGAGGTTTTAAAAATATAAAAACAATAAAAAAAAGAAAAGTAAATCTAAAAAGAAAAGATAAATGTTGCACCAGTCAGATTAACACTTCTTTTTTGCACCAAAAAAAAATCTCTATGGTCTATTGTAGAAAGGGCCCTTGTCCTTGGAAGTTGACAAAACACGAACTAGGTGAAATCCCCAAAACCGGCAACCACTTTTCACGCTTATTCTAAAAAACAATGATCCGCTACAGATTACATCGGCAAACAACTTAAAAGAGAATCAAACTCTACGTGACCACCGACAAATACGAATTGAAAACAAACGATGTGAGAGTCACCGTACGAACACCAAAAACCTGTAAAAATGATCATAGAAACATGTCATAAGACAGAGACGTGTCATACAGGCAAATGGACGTATAACAAGATATGCGAAAAAAATTAAATCAAATAAAAGAAAACAAAAGAATCAAATTTGCGGTATTCTTAAATGCATATTCTAAAAATATTGCATAAAAATTGAGGTAATTTCATCATTCTACATTTATATTTGCAAAATTTTAGGTCATTCTTTAAACGCATATATATATTTCACTATGTTACTAAATTTAATATTTTTAATAATTAAACCGAGTATTTCAGTTAATCAATCAACCGATTAATCGATTTAGTGGTTATGATATAGGATTGAAAATTATGCAACTCGAATGTATCGGTTATCCCAAAAAAATTACTAAATACTAATGATATTATACCTTAATTATACCACTTATCTCTCACACTTGAAATATTACTTATAAATTATGAAACTGATAAATTATTTAAGTGGAATTTAATTTGAAAAATAATTATTAGGACCACATTTTTAAAAGATACAATGAGAAAATAAATAAATAATAAATTAATAAGACCAAACGAATTGATGGGAAACGAAACAACGCCGTCTACATTTTCGATTTTTATTCATCTTTTTATTATTATTATTATTATTATTATTATTATTATTATTATTATTATTGCGGTCGAGGGCCTGTACTTTTCACTTTTCATATTAGGACCACATTTCTTTTGATTTTTTTAGACACAAAGCCAAAACATGATATTCACACCAAAAACAAATTAATTGATTATTAATGTTTCTTTTTACTTTTTAAATGTGACCATTGACCGATTAAGGGTTTAATATTCGAGTAGAGTTCGAGTAACGATGATCTACACTTGAATGTCAAAACACATTCACTTATAGTTGAGCCCTGATATTTAAATTGCGGTTATATCTGCGTTTTCAGTTGCGGGGTTTTATTGTGATTGTGGACAATAACAAATGTATTGCAGTTGTTGTAGACCACTGTTTTTCGCAATATTTTAAATATAATCTTATTAATTATTAAATTCATATGTATTTATTAATTTACATATTAATTTCTTATTTATGAAATTATTTTTTAATTTTATTAATTAATCAAAATTTTGTTATTTAGAGAAATTTTTTATAATTATCAAGGATAAAATAGTCTTCACACGTCTTTTATCCAAATCTCTAACTTAAAAAGCTCTTGAAAGGAATTTTTTCAAAACGGGAGGTTTCACCTCAATCCGTTATTACAATCCTCTATTTACCAAACATCCAAATTAGCGATTTGACTGGTCAAACATCTAAAAATACTATTTACCAAACAAGACCAATATCTATTTTTAACAATTTATTAAAAGGTACCAAAGTTGAATTAAAGATATGACAACTAACAATCGGTTGGTCTAGTGAGTTTGAATCCTGACATTGTGAATGGAGTAAATTGAATTGGGTGGATCGCCCTAATAACGAGTCTCTACAGTATCCAATACGAATTAATCGGGTTGGATACAGGTAGTTAAATGAATTCATACAGGACTTGTTTCTTTCCTAATATCTTAGCATTACAAAGATATCTTTTAAACAAATAGAAAAGACAAGTCTAGCGTTTCTGGAAATTAAACAACTTTATGGAGACAATGAAGATACCAACAAATACTACTGGGAAAGCAACAATTACAGCTGCCACAACTCCAATGAATTCATGCCTGAAGCCGTAATAATCTATCAAGTATTGTTCAACTGTCTGCCCATCCTCAAGGACATCCTTAATATCTCCGAACTGTGAAACAACCAAACCATAGAGGGTCCAGGATACTGGACAAATATTACTGTACCATCTCCACCATATAGGAATTCTCTGTAATTTAAAGATGTGGAAAGAGTGGGAAAAAAAGAGTTAGTCATCTAGAAAGAAAATGAGTCAATATCTCAACAACTCGAGAATGCAACACGTACCGGTCGTGGGATGATGAATCCGGAGAACACATTCCACATTCCATAGAATGCAGAGGAAACTATGGCTGCAATGTGGTGGTTTGGTGTAACAGCCACTGCCATCATGCCATAGAAGGTGAAGTACAGTAGGGTGAAGTACATGAAGAAGAAATACCAAAAGAATTTGGAAGCAGTCCATTCGAATCCGATCATCGCATACACTATAAGGCCATACATAGCGGCTTGAAAAAAAATATATGGTATCTCGATTAAGACCTGCAGTTTCCGAGTGCGGAAGTCAGTTCTGATGCACTACATTTTGCACAATTTTGTTTCCAGAGTGAACGTTTCAACATAAACAAAAGGGAGAAAAACATGCCTGGGAAATGGCATATGGCATGGCGGAATACATTCCAGTAGCTCTTTCTCTATAAAAGACTGTCCTTTCAACCGCCACCACCGGCTGCACAGATGCGGCGTTTTGGATACCTAGGAAAAGAACAGCAGCATACATAGAACCCATTGCATTGGCCAGATCTTGCCTCTTTTTCCTGTAATTTAACAATTTGACAATGAGATATATAAATACGATAAAAGACCAAACATGATGCTGAGATATTGTACTCGTTGTAGCTTACGTTTTACTCCCGAGGTCCCAAAACAGTGTCCCAAACATCAATGCTATGACTGCTGTAAAAAGTAATCTCACAGCAGTATAAGCAGGGTTGCGCCAATATGACCAATGCTGCTTCCATAAACAAGCTGCACACTGAATCAAGAATGGCTGAGCGAACTGAGTTGGAAAATAGAGTTCCTTTGAACCAGGAGCAGGTTTGCTTAGATCTTCAATAAGAGCTTTGTTTCTTCTGAACAAACGGCATTCATCAGTGTTAAATTCAAGGATGTGTATATAAATCCTATGTTGAATTAAACTAAACTGATTCTTGCAATGTTGATTATTACCTGTATAAGTCAGACTTTTTGTAGATATCAGCAAAATCAACACCTAAAGCTAATTCCTGCACCGGTGTGCTAACTTCCAACATCCAAGTTGCTGGATTGTAACCATCTTTGATTTTGCTAACTCCTTCAATTCCCTGATTGAGATGAACAGATATGCTATAGATATGGTTCATATGAGCTGAGAAATGAATAAGCAAACAAACTTGGTAATTTCTGGTGTTCTGTTTCATCTCACCTCAAAATAATCAATAAGATGTTTAGAATGGTGTCCTAATGGCCCCACATATATTTCTTGTCCTCCCCGCTTCATAAGGAATAGCTGCAATAGCATGTTCGTTCAGTTATACAATGACACAGAACCAAATTGTTTTCAAACTAATTTTTCATGGTTCTCACTCACCTCATCAAATGCTTCAAATATGTCGATACTTGGCTGATGAATGGTGCACACAACTGTTCTTCCGGTGTCCACTGTGTTCCTAACTGTTCTCATAACAATTGCAGCAGCTCTGGCATCAAGCCCTGAAGTTGGCTTGTCCATGAAAATGATAGAGGGGTTGGCTACAAGCTCAACCGCAATAGTAAGCCTTTTTCGCTGCTCAGTTGACAAACCATTTACACCGGGCAAACCAACTTGTGCATTTCTTAATGGATTCAATTCCACAAGATCCATGACTTCATTTATGAACATCTGATAACATAGTATGAAATAAAACAATCAATTTAACCCGAGCCAAAGTAATCATTACGACACATTTTTTTTTGGCTTCTCCTGTCAGGATCATTAGGAAAATGTATTATTGCCAAAGGAAAAACCTATTGAAGCAAAGTAGAATAAGAGACTTGAAAAAGCTCAGGGTTTCATGAATGCCAACCTTTCTGGTTTCAGCACCGACTTCTTTTGATAAACGAAGCCAAGCAGAATAGAGCAAGGATTCATACACAGTGACATGGGGAGAGTGAATGTCATTTTGCTCACAGTATCCAGATACTCGAGCAAATGTTTCTTGCTTCTTCGGGAAACCAGAAACGGTGATGTTCCCCTCGATATAACCACCAGTTTTTCTGTCAGCAAGCACATCCATCAGAGTGGTTTTGCCAGCACCACTAACGCCCATGAGAGCTGTGAGAACGCCTGGTCTGAAAGAACCACTAACACCCTTCAATAGCACCAATTTGTCTTCATTGGCACCTTGTTCTTTAATTTCCTGCAATTTCAATCCATTCATTGAACTCTCTTTTTTGGACATTAACGGAACAAGTATATGATAGTTGTACATGGAATCTCATGTTACCTGTGGCATATCAACTGAATAGATAATATCATCAAATGTGATGGAATGTGGTTCAAATGGATGAACCATTCCCTTTTTCTTGTTAACCGTGGTAGCCTCCGCCATAGACAACGATTTGGATGAGATGCTTCTTTGAGTGTCATCTTGAACCTCTGCATTTCATTTATATTTAGAATGTACACAATGGCTTGTACACAGACTCAAGGATGCAAAAAATAAATGAGTTCCAATACCTGATCTAGTTATATTGGCTTGCTGGTTCTCTTCTGGTTTTTCTGATATTACAGCCTGATTATTCTCAAATGCTGCACATTTATTTTGAAAAGGTAAAAGATTATCCCTTCCTTCTGAAGAAGCATAAGTTTAAGACATTAAGTAGGTGTCAATGAAGCTATACTCACGCTTTAGATAGGCAAGAGCCAGGATATAAAAGAAGTTGAACAATACTATGAATCCAAGCAACCCCCCTACTCCGAACCAATACCAATCCGGGTCTTGGAAGAAACCCCTAGACTTCAAAAGGGTAATTCCCAGTGATTCATTTGAGCCCGGAAGAACCTTCAGTATGAAAAACAAATCTAAAATTTCAACAGATTGTTAAAAAAAAGATTAAAAATCAATAGACATTGCAAATTCAAAGCATTACTCGTCTCCACCGGTTTCCAAGGAATTCATTAACCATTAATGCATTTTGTCCATACATCATAGGCGAAATCCAGTAGCCCCATATCCACCATTTCTTTATGTCCACTGTAACATTAAACAAAGAAAATCAATTACGAAGCCATGTTTCTAGCCCTATATCCATCATAGGCGAAGTTAGATTTTTTGCGTTATGTGTAAGACTTCTAATTCATACCTCGTGACAGGATATAGCCACCCAAGTCAAAAAGTACGAGCAAGGCATATGCCCCGAAAGTCAAAGCAAGGACCATGTTTCTAGCAGCTGCAGCAATAAGTCGGAACAATCCCGAAGCCATCTGGTTAACTAAAACAAGGATGAGGTACTGCCTAAACAACCTGTGCCAGAAAAATCACTTTCAGCTCAATTTGAATCTGCAAATAAACAAGCAACGATACTATATATAGTACTAGTCAAGTTCCCCTTGGAATTTTTATTGTCAATTTGTTTCTTTACCGTTCAACATTGGGATCAAATCCGATGACATAGTAGGTAAGAAATACCCATATGGAAACTTCTGCAAATGAGATGGGAATCTTTAGTATCCATGTTGGTAGAGCATATGCCCATGAAGGATAGAATAGGAGGTCTCTCTGTTTATAAAAGACGGGAAGCTTAGCAATGATCATAGAAATCTCATACATCCCATTAAACATGATTACAACCAAGCCAAAAAACAAGGCCCCCATATAGATTCCTCCCCCTACAATTGAATCGTGTTTCATCTCAGTCCTCAGAAAGATTGTCATGGTAATGGATGCCAAGATTGTGAGCTAGTAGCAAAAAGAAAATAAAGTTAGGATTCACAGGTTAAACCTTAATAATTATGGTACAAGAATTGAGTTTCATTAGTAAATACTTGTATAAACTTGAAAATGTAAACAAAAGAGCTTCTCTTCATCAGCAAATATTCCCTGGATAGGCAAGCTTTGAACAACTCTTTCTTTCCAACACCATACTTTCTGGTTGTTAAAGCAGCTGGGTGGCTCTTTGTTTTTTCATATGGAACACCAAGTTCTTCTCCAAGATTCTTTCCCACGTGAAATGATTGGAATGCCTCAGAGAATTCATTGGCCGTGATAAACCCGTAAGTTTGATCTTTACGTACCCAATACTGCTTTTGATCTTTCCTTGATGTAACCTGCAATAAACATAATTGTGTTAAATGTAATAGAAGAGCAAGTTTGATCCCAAAGGAAAATGGATCAAAACTTACTTCTTGTAAGAAGTCAGCCACACCTTTTCTCGGCGGACACTTGAAGCCCATATATTCAAAGAAGCTCAACACGTGCTCACGAGGACCCTGATATACTATCTGGCCATCGGAAAGGAGAATAATGTCATCAAAAAGATCATAAGTCTCTGGAGCTGGTTGGAGGAGAGAGATGACAGCAGTTCCATTAAGGATGTGAACACTTTGCTTGAGGGAGTTCACAATTTGGAAAGTTGTAGAGCTGTCCAGACCAGTAGATATCTCATCCATAAACAGTGCCTTCGCTGGTCCAACCATCATTTCACCTAATTGGATTAACATATGTAGATTTCATGATCAGAAATTCAGGGTAATTTACATATTGAATTAATGGTTTATTTGATCTCAAGAATTACCTGTTGTAACACGCTTCCTCTGTCCTCCAGAGATACCCCTTAACATTTCATCTCCAACCATGGTGTCTGCACATACTTCCAGTCCTAAAACCTGCAAAATTTATGGCAAAACTATTCAATAAGTAATGAATTTTTCTTTTAACCACAGTGGTTCTTGCATATATTTCAATATACTTCGACTTTTTTGCAACGTTTACCTTGATAATATAGTCTGTGATTACATTTGCTTCCTGACCTTCTGTTGCTACTGCCTGAAATATTAGAAAAGGTAAAGCAACTCATGATGAATGCATGATTCTGCATAATATATGCCTGAAAAATTACAATGGCATTTTAGTTTTTACCTTCATGAAGACATCCATATCCGGATCAGGTTTAATGTTCGACTGTTTCTCTCTTCTTGACAACTCTTCCAACATGTCTGTAAAACCCCCCAAAACAACAAATTCCATACTTTGAAGGATAAAAAGAAGCATTTCTTTTGTTTCGGAAAAAAAAGAGCTCGAAATCAAACGAACATACCATAACGGTCTCCAACTCCTTGGCATCTTGCAGAAAAGGCCAAAGTTTCCCTCACAGTCATTTCTCCAATATGAAGATCATGTTGACTGATATAGGCAGCTGTTCTCTGTGGCACAAACTCATCCATGCCGTGCCCGTTGTAAGTCACCGTCCCTGAACACTGCAAGAGAAACTCACTCCCAAATCAGAAATCAAAACAAGGAAAACAGAACTTAACTAATGATATTTGAAAGAAAAGTAAATTTGTCAAGCACCTTGAGAGCAGGATCAAGCTTCCCAGCTAAAGCCAACAAGAGAGTGGTCTTCCCAGAACTTGGAGGACCCAAAAGCAATGTCATTCTGTAATAAGTACTTATGAACAACAATGATTAACTCCAGGATCTTCACAAATCTAATTTCAGAATAAAAGTACAATTCCATATCGGTTATCGCCATAGTTACCTGCTCGGCTTAACGATGCCACCGACATCATTGAGGATGGTCAGCTTTTTCTTTCTACTAGAAAGAATACCAACATAATTCAAGAAACCCTGTAAACACAATACAAACTGAAACATGAGAAAGAATCCGAAGAAAACAAAACCATGAAATGGTAAAAGTACAGAGTATTTTTTTCCAGGTTGCTACCTCAAATATACTAGTAGTAAAGTTGAGAACAGTAGGCAAAGCATTGGTTCCAACAAAAGCTTGAGTTTCAATATTTAGATGTTCAAACCGGACTTCAATTGTGGGAAGAACAATGCCAACCCTGGAAATAAAAAAGACAGGATCTTTAATTCTTCCCTTTTCATTTCCTCGTAACCAAACACGAAAAGGAAAAAAGGGTAAGAAAATTGATACCTAGCTATACGGTTCTTGATCTTCAACAAGAACTTCTCATTATCTTCCTCTGCATCTTTGACCAACCTCTCAAGCAAAGCCCTCCTTTGTTTCCACCCAAGGTCATGAACATCGATTTCATCGGCACCGCCTTCAGAGCTAACCAATATACCTTTCCTGAGACGAGAAACAGTCGGTAGCTTCTCGAGTGCAGCCCACATCAAAGCTTCTTCATCGTCCTCTTCTCGAAAAGACCTCGAAAATGCCTCCACATCATTGTTTCTCCATACCGAAGAACTACCTAATCGTAAACTCCTCCGTAAATGACTAGTCGCTCGACAAATATCACCACCGTCCATTTCTACCAAAACAAGCCAACACCCAGCAAAGCTATGTAAAAAAACTTCCACGTCTTGGATGCTTAAATCAATGAAACCAAAGACAAAAAGATTGTAGTTTTAGTTTTCGTGTTGAAAACCAACAAAAACTCGAGAATCAAAATCAAGGAAAAGCAGACTCTATAAGTTGTAAAGTCTAAAACTGAACCAACAACAAAAGGAAACCGAAACAGTATGTATGAAGTGGAAGGATTTGCAGGTGCATGGATATTAAGCTTGTTGCTGTATATGTAAGATTGATAGCAATTCTTCTAGAAGCCTTTCTGTTCCGCACACCCCTTGATTTATTGGCGCATGAATATTAATATTAAACTTGTTGCTATATATCTAAGATTGGTAGCCATTCTTTTGGAAGCCCTTTATTATTATTATTATTATTATTATTATCCAATGAAACAGTAAGCTGCTACCGTAAAGCATTAATGTATACCAGAAAATCAAGATAACTCCCAACCTATGTGCATTTGCAGAATTCAGTACAATTAAAAGAGTCAATGTTAGGGGTGGTAACCCTAAACCCTTCCTACGCAGATCCCTACGGTTTACGGGTTTCAAAGAATTTTCATCCCAACAAAATAAACAAACTTATTTCTTTATTAGTCAAAATATTCTGTCAATTACAGTTTACAAGTTACTTATTACACTTAAAAATATTCAAATTTTAATACATTAAAATAAATATAGGTGAATGGGAGGTAAGTATATAAGTAAATGGGAGGTAAGTATATTTTTAAAAACAATTTGTAAAATATTGGGGGATTCCTACGAATGCTTTTCGGGAATACTCATGAGTATTTATATGGGTACGGTTCGGAGATCCCCATCGTGCAGATATAATAATAATCGTCTTCGTCCCCATTTGAGCTTCAAGGATAAAATTTCTATCGTCCCCATTTCCGTCCCCGTTAGTGAAGATATCGATTATTCTTCATCTTCATTAGCTCAAATTCTCACAATTTTCAGTTATTCCCCACTCGATTGTCATTCTTAGTCACTGTAATATTTAAGCCTACAAAAATGCATGAAAACATCTTAAATACCTCGTGTAAAACAAGGCTTATATATGAAATAGGCTCTTCTTGGGATAGGGTTGTCCAAAAAATTCGACAAACCGAATTCAAAACTCGAAAAAGACAATTCAAAAAATTGATTAACAGAACCGAAAAATCAACTTTCAGTATGAGTTATCTTAAAAAAATTATTACGGTTCACGGTTTTGAGAAATACTAGTTAATCGATCCGACCGGTTACACATAAAATAAAGAAATAATATATTATTCTTAAAAAATAAAGTATATAATATATTAATATTGCTAATTTATATTGGTCATGAGAGTGAGAAGTGAAATTATTGATTTGGTCATGATTTTTTATTGGATGATTTTGGTGTATGATATCTTATGGTTGTTTTTATTAAATGTCATGGTTGTTAGATTTTGATGAAGTTTAACTTGATAGTATTGAGAAATATATTGATATCATGTGCGAGTTTTTAAAAGTTATATACTTTTTTCTGTTTTGCTATTAAGTTTAATAATTTTAGTAAGTAAAGTAAAAAAACTATTATCCGAATCAAACCGAATATTTTGGTTAACAAATCAATCGGTTATCCAATTTAATTGGTTTAGTTTAAAATTGAAAATTGAGCGATCTAAATTTACCAATTAATCAAAATAATTTACCAATGGTTAACCGAACCCTATTTTGTACACCCGTCTTATTATACAAGTCAAGTGAATTCTGGTTATCAATTATGGAACAAGTGGATCAATATTTAAAAAATCACCATCAAATAAACGCTGATCACACCTTAAAATTTGATTGTGATTTTTCAAATAAAGACCTACTTCATCCTTGAACTTTCACATAAAAATTTATTTAATTATAATTATTCAAATAAAAACTTACTTAACTTATTATTAAAAGTAAAGACTCACTTAATATTTAGGCATACAATAAAAAAATATCCCCAACGTTTGATTGCATAGTCACTTTGACCCTTAATTTTTTTAGAGCAATTCAAATTTTAACGTTTCATTTTGGGTCAAAATAGCCCCTCTGCGGATGAAAATTGTTAGAAAATTGACTGTAAACAATTTAAAATGACTTGACAGAATGATAAGTTAACAGAAAAAATTATTTTATATTTTATGCTTCTTCTGCCTCATTAAATGTCTTTTATTGACTTTTTGATCAATTTTTTAACTTTGACTCATTATTATTTAAAATTTATTATTGATAAAAATATATTTTATAAACCTTCAATCAAGTAGCTTTAAAAAATATATTTTATAAAATTTAATTGTTTAAAATATTTAAAATAATTAAGGTCAAAGTTAAAAAAAATTGACTTTTAAAAAGTCAATAAGGGACAAAATTAATGGGACCTAGGGAGTATAATTTAATAAAATTAATTTTTAACTGATGTAACATTTTTTCAAGTCAACATATTTGTCTATATGATATTGTCATGTCAGCGTGCATTGCCGTATAAGTTTGTTACGACATTTCAAGCCATTTACCAACAGTTGACTGAGAATTTTCATCTGTAGATGGGGCATTTTGACCCAAAATGAAATGTTAAGGGTTAAATTACTCCAAAAAAATAAGAGTTAAAATAACTATTCAGTCAAACGTTGAGAATATTTTTTAACTTTATACCTAGTATTTAAATACAATTAGGAGGACTAATTTAACACTTAACCCTAAAAACAAAAACCTCAACTTGCGTTCCCAGTAAGAAAAGAGACTTCGACACGGTGGTCTAGAAGCCTTTGTCCCCAATATATATATATATTAAAAATAGTTTATTTATGAATTTGTCTCTCACTTTTAAATATTTTGCCCCTCAATCCTAAATTTTGGCTTTGCTCCTGGAGATGAGGCACTAGATTCCTAAAGCAATGTCAGAGGTTTAAATTTTGGCGTTGTAAATGGAGCAATTAGGTTAGAAGAATCGGTCCCGTAATAGGCCTCTACAATATTTGATCCGAATAGTCAGCCATTGAGTTAAATACCGTCAAACATTTATTTTGATAGAAAAAAATTAGCACATAAAATAATTTGACAAAAAACATTAGCACATAAAATAAAAACGATATAGTTTGAGAACTTATTTTACAAGATTTAAGTCTTTAGCTCATTTTCATAACAGGAAACTCTTGTAGCTTCAGTAGTTTTGAAATCAACATGCAGGATATCGATAACTAGGTCCCTCAAAAAAAGTCATGAGTTCGAATTTTAGTGTTGTGAACGGATAACCGAATTTTATCATATAAGGAAAACAGCTTGATAAACTTTCTAAATATTTTAAAATATTAATTTAATCCTTATCATTGTTATGTGTGATAGATTGGTCCCTCAAATGTGGATGGATTGATGCATGTTTAGAATTAAAGCACCCAAGGATTACTACCAAATTGCCTCTCTTGAATTAACAAACTATCCCATAATACTTTCCTCTTAAAACCAGAATTAGTCTGTGTAAATCACTGACTAAACAATTGATGATATGAAACTACTCTGCAAATTATAACTTGATCAGCAGCAGCCAACTCACTATCAGTGCATGAATATAGATATAATAATTAAATTATTTTTATTTTTATACAATTCAAATGGTTTAATATGCAAATCAGTGTCTAAACTATGTCTCTTTTTAGTTTTAGATGTCTAAACTATTATTTGATAAAAATAGATGTCTAACGTTTCATTTCGTTAATTTTAGGTGTTTGACCTTTAACAACTGATATTTTTTTTAAAAAAAACTAAATTTCTATTTTATCTTTTATTTCTTTTTTTAATGTTTTAATTTTAACTTAATTTAAAAATCCTAAATTTCCTAAAATTCACTAAATAACCCCTAATTCAAAATCCCTAACTTCCCAAAACGCAAATCCTGATTTGAGCCGATTCTACCGCCGATGGCCATCCCGCTGCCCATCACATCCGTCGTCGGACCACCACGACCATTTATCTCACCATCTCGTCCCCGAAAATCAAATGAAGCCGTGCAAAACGCCGAATGAAGGAAGAAAGCTTCAAAAGGTCCATTCAAACTATTCAAGTTCAAACGGCGGTCTAACAGACGACGAACGATGTGTGGGTCTTTTGACGAGGGGATGACGCTTTATTTTGTTGCTGATAACAAGGCCAATAATGGCGATAGTGGTCGGATTGGGGGATTTGGGTATTTAGAGATTTGAATTCTTTTTTGGAATTTCGAGATTTGAGGGATTTTTGAAAATTCTTTTTTTAAAATTAACTAAAAATTAAAATTTAAAACATTTTTTAACTGCAATTAATGGTAAGACACCTAAAATTAACGAAATGAAACGTTAGACATCTATTTTTATAAAAAAAAGTTTAAACATAAACATGTATAGTTTTGGCACTTATTTTTATATTAAGTCAATTCAAATTATTTTATTTATCAAAATATTATTCTCAATAATATCTCGACACAAGTTCATAACGAGATTATCATATTGAAAATTAAAGTTCGACATTCATAAGTGTCGAAATTTTTATAATTTAGGGAATATCAATCTCGACATATGTAAGTATCAAGGTACGAAACTAATCAAATCACATTAGTTGAACAGTTTCGAGAGATTCGAAGAAAAAAAGAGAATAGTAACTTTTTTTTTTTAATTCATTAACTCTGTCATATATAGATATGAAGATACTATTATAAATAATAATCTCACATTTTGATAAATATTTATAAAAACTTGATATTTTAATAAACACAATTTATAAATAAATATTTTAATTAAAAAAGTCGAAAATCAAGTTAAATTTCACAATGTTTTTCAAACCAGCAATTATATTATAGGTCCATGCCATCACATCATTCATGGTCTCAATCAATAAAAACCACCCGTTTTATTATTTTTTGTATGTCATCTTTTTACCAATTGAATCTTTATTCATATTTGTTATAAATTAAATTTAAAAAACAAATTTTATCGTGTGAAAATTCACTTGATAAACAGATAGCATAAAAAAATTAATAAAATAAATAATTTTTATTAATTGAGGCTATAAATAACATGACGAGACCGACCTATAATATAATTTCTACTTTCAAACGGCCTTACAAGCCACGGGAGCAAACGATCCGCTCAAAATTAGTGGTTGTTAATTACTCAATAAAAGTCGAAAACCTTCATTTTCGTCTCTTCCATTTAAATCCCAATTAATAATATACTACTTCCCAACCTCCCCTTGCAAATTAAATTGAACTCTTCACTATTTATGTGTATTTTTATTTGGGTTATATAGTGTTCAATTTTTTTAAATTTTTTTTTGTTAATAATATGTTAGTTTCCGATTCAGTTAATTACGGTTTTCGACTTTTTATACTAGTTTAGAGTTTTGATATTTTGTATTTTATTTTTGACAAAATAATTTTATTTTATAGATTTTAAATATTATTTGGTAAATTTTAAAAGTTTTGTATAAAAATTTCTTTAAAATGTCTTACGGAGATAGTTCATATTCACTTACTTAAGAATTGTATAGATAGGAAAGATGGTTGTTTGATTGCTCTATAGTTTGTTTAACTTGTAAAACGTTCATTTGTAGCAGTTTTGCTGTTTCTTTTGGGTTATAAAAACAAAATTTATCCCCAAAAAAATATTTCTTAAAAACTTATTTTTTTGAAATAAATAATTAATAATTCGTATTTAGTTTTTGACAAAGCCTAATTCTAATCATAATCCTACCTAGAGGGGGAGGGGATGACTCTAGGGGAAGAAAGAGGTGCTCTTGGTGGGTCTAGAACCCATGACCTAAGGAAAATGAGGGAACAAAGATGAACAACTTGGTCAACCAGCCAAATGTGCTTGCTCAAAATTAAGTATATATTAAATAGAAAATAATTCAGTTTATGTAATCACAATTTTTAAACTTATAAACTATAAACAATCCAAACAATAAATTTTTTAAGTCCAAACTTTTATCATGTTTTAATATATATATATATATATTAACAAACTTACTTTCTTAAAGTTAATATATTCATATCATATTTATATAACTTTTATATCATATTTTATTTTATATTTTTCATAATTGCTTTTTTGTGTCCAAAGTTTGAATGAAACTTAGTTGTAAGTTATTGAATTAAGGGTATGTTTCAAATATTATTATGTAATTGGATTTAGAATGTAATTATGCATTTGCACTGTATTTGGCCAATCATCCTAATTATAAGTCTCGTTAAATTATGTTTAACTGGAGTCTCTCTCAATCACACTATTAATTTTTAGGGGGAGAGGTGAAAGTTGGTGTAATTAGACGTGTAACTGCACATTTAAATTCCATAATTAATATTAGGATGAGTCTACCACGTTCGACGAGCACCGCCGAACACCACTAACGATGAACACCGCTTAACACTATTAAATTAATTAATAAAGTCCTAAATATTTTTAATCTTTTTAAAAAATAATTAGATTAAATACCAACTTTAGTCAATTTAAAAAATAAAAGTCCTAAATCCTAAACTGTAAACTCTAAATTTGAATATTGAGTTTAGGGTTTAGGGTTTATGGTAAATAGTTTACGGTTTACAATTTAGGATTTAGAGTTTTGGATCTAGAATTTAGGGTTTAGTGGTTGGTATTTGATCCAATTATTTTAAAAAATTAACAAAAATTATATATAGAAAATGATTTAATTAATATTTTATTTTAAATAATTTATAATTATATGTTTAAATAATTTATAATTATATGTTTAGTCCTTAAAATTTTTAATCTTTATTAATTAATTTAATAGTATTTATCGTTTGTGGTGTTCAGTGATTATCGTTGAGTGTTGTAGAATTTTCCTTAATATTATTTTAAAATTTAAACTTGTGTAACTCTATAATTATAAGTTGTATTGTCAAAAATGGACATAGAGAATTATAATGTTATTACACATTGTCAGTTGAACATGTCTAGGGAATTAAAATTTCTTGCAATTACACGTAACTGTAACTATCAAAGTGGTAACTACGTTTTTCATATAATTACATTGTGGTGTCCAAACTCATCCTAAAATATTTTCATCTTTCAAACAATTTAAATTCTAATTTCTTTTTTTAAAATAGCATAATTTGTTTAAAAAAATCGACATCGTTGGATTATTTATGTTCTAGAGAATAATAAAAAGAAAGAATCAGATGTCCTAGGAAAAGCTTTGACTTTTAGAATATTTTTTACTTTTATGCACATAAATAGTTGATTTTATAATACACACTTTGCAGACAAAATGAGTTAAATTCAAATTTTTTAAAATAAATATTTCACCGAAATCATTTGTTAGGTTCAGATTGTTTCATAATTTTCAAATTTATATTTATTTATCTAAAAAATAAATTATAACACGTCGATATAAATATCATGTTTAAAAAACTATTCCTAAACTTTCAAAACGATAACCGTCTGAAATTTTCGAATTGGGTAAACTACATAAATGGTCACCGAACTTTTAGGGCAAATTTATTTTGGTCACTGTACTTTTAAAATATTCGATAAGGTCGCCCAATTTTTAGTTTGATTTCAATATAGTCACCGAACTTTTAGGGCGGATTCATTTTGGTCACCATACTTTTAAAATATTCAATAAGGTCATCCAACTTTTAGTTCAATTTCAATATAGTCACCGAACTTTTAGTTCACTTTTAATATGGTCCCTCCTGTTACCTTCCGTTAAAAGATGGCGTTAGTTTTTGTTTTTCCTTAATAAAAAAGGGTAAACTACACCAATCATCACTCAACATTCTTCTCACTCCTATTTTGGTCACTAGAGTTAAAAAAATTCAATTTAATAACTTAACTTTCGAATCGTTCATATTTTGGTCACTCTCAAATGACATGGTTATACAAATAAAAAAATTCGATTAATCCTTAAAAAAAATTGGGTAATGATTTTTTTTTACTTTGCTTATTAAATTTACCATATTACCATATTTGATATTTTAATAAGCAAAGTAAAAAAAAATATTACTTGAATCAAATATTCCAATTAACTGGTCAATCGATTATCCGATTTAATTGGTACAATATAAAATTGAGAGTTGAATAATTTGAATTTAGAAATTAACCAAAATAATTTTTAAGGATTAATTAAACCTGATTTCGGTACAAATTTTTAAAATAAACTATTTTGATTCGATTACGGTTCATAGTTTTAAGCAAAATTGATTAACTGATCTGATCTAGTATATATAATATTTCAAAATTTTATGCATTACAATATCTTATAGTCTAATGATTTTGATACCCTTCTGATTTTTTTAAAGTTTTGGCTCTGGGTAGTATTAATAGGTGTGAACTTTCAATTTTTGACTTTTTCTAGTTGTTTTTACACTTTTATCACAATCGAAAATTTATTAAATTTACCATATTATCATATTTGATATTTTAATAAACAAAGTAAAAAATCATTTACAGAATCAAATATTTCAGTTAACTAGTTAATCGATTATTTGATTTAATTAATACAATATAAGATCGAGAATTGAATAATCTAAATTTACCAATTAACCAAAATAAATCTTTTAAGGATTAATAAAATTTTTTTATTTGTATAAACATGTCATTTGAGAGTGGCCAAAATATGAACAATTCGAAAGTTAAGTTATTAAATTGAATTTTTTTTAACTCTAGTGACCAAAATAGGAGTGAGAAGAATTTTGAGTGATGATTGTGTAGTTTACCCATTTGTTATTAAGGAAAACGAAAACTAACGTCATCTTTTAACGAAAGGTAACAGGAAGGATCATATTGAAAGTGAACTAAAAGTTCGGTGACTATATTGAAATTGAACTAACTGTTTGGTGACCTTATCGAATATTTTAAAAGTACGGTGAGCAAAATGAATCCGCCGTAAAATTTTGGCGACTATATTGAAATCGAACTAAAAGTTAGGTGACCTTATCGAATATTTTAAAAGTACGGTGACAAAAATGAATCTGCCCTAAAAGTTCGGTGACCATTTATGTAGTTTACCCTTTCAAATTTACTCAAATAAGATCATAATATCTTTAAAAATGTTTAAATAATTAAAGAAAACGATTGTTACTAGAAACGTTAAACTCTTATTTGAACATATTTAAAAGCATTAGATTTTTATTAGATCCTTATTTAACGGTTTTGAAACACACCAATTTCAATCTTAAAAGATTAAATTGCATTCAGTCAACAACCTCTATAACAAATGATAAAACTTTCGGTTAATATCATTTCTCTCCCCGTATAATTTCCAAAAAAAATTGTATTTGAACATTTAGCCTAATTATCCAAAAAAAAAAAAAGAGAGAGAGAGAGACGGTGAGCGAGTTGACCCACAGCCGTCCTCATTATGCATATAGTTACATTGCTTTGTGCACGAAATTAAATGTTGTAGGAGTTTGACGGTTGCATCTGGCCAAACCCCTTTAACTAAACTTTAAATTTTTGAGTAAATATATTTGGCCGGTTGGCTAAACTGTTTATATTTATTTTTTCGTATTCTCTTAGGTTATGAGTTCTAGACCCATTAAGAACACCATATTTTTTTCTCTTAAAATCCCCTTTTTGTCTCCTCAATGTATGATCAAGATTAAGATTAGGACTAAAATTAATATTTGTCAAAAAAATAAAACTTTAAACTTTTAGGCATTTGTGTAGGAATGAATGCACCCAATTCCTTTTATCATTTATCATCTCAGCAGCGGAACTCAACGTTATTTTTTAATGGGTCATTTAAAATAGGGTAAAATACACAGTTCATCACTCAACTATCTTCTCACTCTTATTCTGTCACTCAACTTTCAAAATTTATAATTTATTAACTGAACTTTCATATTGCTCTTGTTTTAGTCATTCTTAATTATTTTATTATTATTTTATTATGAAATGACAATTTTATTATTATTAAATATAAAAATAATTTAAAATAAAAAATCAAATCAAATTTTATTATTATTGAAATAAAAATAATTGAAAATAATTTTTTATTTTGTTTACAATATTACTGTCACGTGACACACTATAGTTCTGTAATGTGACATTTATAGATTGTTTAAAAAACTATTTTTATAAGCTTTATAGAATTTTTTAGAACTTTTAAAAAAATTTGTAAGCAAAATAAAAAAAAATCTTGAAATGTCAAGTGATAACAGTGTAACATGACATGTTGCACTAACTAGTCCCAAAAATTTGTTAGATTTAGCACTCAACTTTGGTCAAAGGGGTGAATTGATGAAATTTTGGAGTATAAAGACTTAATTGTGTGCAAAAAAGAATTAGGGACTTAATTTTTTTCAAAAGTTCAAGGACTTATAATACCCTTAAGCCAAAAACATTTTAAAGCAATGAAGGAAGAAGGGGAAAATACTCACTCATCCTTGAACTTTAAATGGTTCACAATTGAGTACATTTTCAGGGTGTTACACAGAAATATTGTCCTTTCATCGGTTTTATGCGTCAAGAATGCAGATATTAAACAAAGATAAAATTGGTATGAAGTTCGGAGAATTGTTTTTGTTACTGATCAAATATGCAGGCCAGAACAAAGTAAAAAAAAAAAGGTAAAGTTCACAAATAATCACTGAATTTTAGTAAATTATTCAATTCGATAATCAAACTTTCAATTGCGTTAAAGTGGACATTAAACTTTCAGTTTTACAGTCCATGTTTGGGATGCGCAACTGCCCCTCCCAGCAATGTCGTCTCTAAGATTTGAACTCGCGTCTTCTCTTTGAGAGTGCAATGTGCTTTACCAATGTACCCAACATTTTTACGATGGTTTTTTTTAATTCTAAATAGAAAATGATTAGTAGTGTAGTCGCAGTGGGTGTGAGGGAGTTTTAATTATAAATAGAGAGTAAACAAGGGGAAATGAAATGGATTATAGGCTGAGTTGGGAAGAAGATGAGGAAACGGGAGAAGGGTTTTAAGAGAAAACAAAGGGGAGTAGTAGTGTGAATAGTCGCGGTGGCTGTGAGGGAGTAGTAGTATGAATGACTAAATTGAATGAATGTATAAATAACAAGGGTTAAATTTATTAATTTTTTTGAATTATGACTATATTGTTTGGATGTGAAAATTTGAAGGACTAAATGTATTATTATATAAATTTTGTTAATTGCCACATCACCCTTTTAACAGCAGTTAACTGCTTGGTGACTAATTTAATTTGAAGTAAAACCGAAAGTTTAATGCCCACTTTGACACAATTGAAAATTTGGTTATCAAATTAAATAATTTACTAAAGTTTAGTGACCGTTTGTGAATTTTACCAAAAAATATATATGCAGGCCAGAACACAGCTTTTAATGGTAATTTTAGATGCCAACATGTTATACTTGAAAAAACAAGCATGAAATTATTACCTACATTCACACATGCTTAGCAACAACTACCGTAAGTAATGATGAGAAAGAATTGAACTATTCTTCATCATCGTCCTCTTTAGCGGTGAAGTCAGAAATTAAAAGTGAAGGAGCTAAAAATAAAAACAAATTAGGTATATAAAAAGTTTTTAAACTTTTGAAAAAAATCAACTAAGCGCCTAAATTTTTTTGCTCTCAATTAAATCCTTAAATCAAGAAATTGAATTAATTAAGCTCTTAAACATTTTTTTAACATTTTTTTAATTTTCCAATGGCAAAAGGGGATGGGAGAAGCCGTCGTCAATGGTGGACGATCTTCGTCAGTAATCTATCGACTCAGATTCATTGGAAAGGTGTATGGCAGGTGTTTGATCGACATGGACAAGTAAAAGATGTCTTTTTACAAAACAAAAGGGCAGGAGATGGATTGCGATTTGGATTCGTGCGGATGGCAATAGAGATAGATGCACGAAGGGCAATTGAGTGATTAGATGGGAAGTGGATCTATGGCTCCCGATTGAGAGCATCAATGGCTAAACGGGTGAATCCCGAATATTTTTGGAAAAGAAAGGAGGGGATGAAGGAGACGAAAACGGGAAAGGGGGAGATTTGGAATGGCAACACGCAACCTAAAATGCCGAGTATCCAAGGGGTGAAAGATGAGAGTAAAATTGAGATATTTCGTTGTTGTGCCATTGCGTGGTGTCGAGAACCGATGGGTATCGCTTCTTTAGCCAGAGAATTGAAGAAAGCGAAGGTGGAGAATGTATTGTTAATGGGAATAGTGGGAGCGATAATATTGTTGCTCTTTGAAAACATTGAGGCACGGAGAGTAGCGTTAACAAATGTGGAGCTACAAAAATATTTCTAGCGGGTGCAGAATTGGGAGCCGACTTTGGATAAAGGTAATAGGAGAGTGTGGTTGGCGATTAGTGGAATGCCGATGCATGTGTGGTCACGTAGTACGTTTGATAATTTGGCATCAATTTGGGGTGCGATGATTAGATGTGATGATTCGATGTTAAATCCAAAATCATTTGAATGAGGACACATTTTGATAGAAACAAAAATATGGAAAAAAAATTGAAGCTGAAATAGAGGTTTAGGTGAACGGTTTGTCATTCAGGGTGCACGTAAACGAATTTGAGCCTTTGATGGATGATTAGTTATGTGCAAATTGTGAGATGGCATGTGGATCAACGAGAAGTAATAAGGATGAAGAGGTCGAGTTAGAGGATATTCAGAGGTCGATCTCTTAATATTTCAGGGTGCTGAAATATCTTGGACATGGTGTTCATTCAAGAATCCAAAAGGATGAAGAGGTCGATCTCTTAATAAGGATAACGAGGTCGAGATCACGAATGATATTAAGAGATAAAGGTGTTGTTGTGGAACGTTCCGGGGTTAGGTTTGGCGTCAGAAAAGAGAGCAGTGAATAGGCTAATTCGACAGCACCATTGTCACATGGTGTTCATTCAAGAATCCAAATTGGAGGTGGTGACTAAAAATGTAATTCGAAAGGTATGGTTTTTTGATAAATTCAAATTTGTTTTTTCCCCGTCGAAAGGAAGATCAGGGGGTATTATGGTGATTTGTTTGGTGTCATGAAGGTAAAGATGAAATAGACCATATTTTGTTTTCTTGTGAGATAATTAGAACCTGTGGTACTTGTTTTTCGATTGGTGGAGAGTGGTTGTGGTGTTGCCTAGATCTTTGGACATGTTTTTGGTACAAGGAGCGAGTTTGTTTTCAGGAGTGACGCGTAAATGGTGGATAGCTGGCTGTGCGACAGTTTTTTGGACAGTTTGGTTAGTTAGGACTTTAACAAGAAGCGAATCACATTGGATGAGCTATTCTTTTTAGTTAAATTGCGCTCTTTGTATTGGGTGAAGGCGACATCGCGTGAAGACAAAATTTTAGAGTCTGAATGGTAGGAGTGTCCTTGGCATTGTTTGAATCAGTCAAGTTTATCTTTGGTTGGATTGCACACGGTTTGGCAAGTGTCGTCTCGGGGGTGTTGAAGTTCAATTTGGATGACTCGGCGCGTGAAAAATCAGGACCATCAGAATGTAGGGGTGTATTACGCGATTCAAATGGATGTGTTTTGGGATGTTTTCGGGACCGTTGGGTGTTATGGAGTCCCATGAAGCCGAGGTTAGAGAAATATTAGTTTCGTTGGAGATTATTATGGAGTTGAGGTAGAGCGAGGGATATTCGATTGTGATTGAATCGGATTCTCGAATGATTATTGCTTGGATTTTATAGGTAAAGTGTCGACCATAGAGATTATGTCAATGCAGTGTGTTGTGTTACAGTGTATCGACTTGACATTTTCAAAAAATATATTTTACTTAAAATGTTTTTAAAAGTTCTAAAAAATCGCATAAAATATAAAATTATATTTTTTGAAAAATCTACAAATGCAACATGATAGAACTGTAGTATATTATGTGTCAGTAATATGTAAGAAAAAAATTGTCAAGGAGAATAGAAGAGTTAAAGGATACCACCTACATGAAATTACAAAAAAAGTTATCCTTTAGTCTTAAAGGATCTACCACTCTCCTTCGTTTCTTTGAAATTTGGAGAATAAAAATGGTGAGAAAATTTATTCGAATCTTCCTCGCTATATGTACAGTTTGTTAAGGAAATTTAATGGAAGAAGGAAAAACGAAGAAATGTAGAAAAAAAAGTGTAGAAAAATAGGAAGAAAAATGATAGGGAGGAAAAATAAAATAAGAAGAAAACAGGGACAAAGCAATCTTGCTCATGGTTCTCCTACATTTGAAAAATGAATAAGTTAACCTTATGATCATTTAACTTTGTAAAATATTGTAAAATATCAAGAATTCCAACAGATATTTTTCAGGGATCCGCATAATAATTTGTACGGGTACAGTTTGGTTATCTCAATGGTTCGGATATAGCAATTTTCATCTCATCCCCATTTGAGCTTCAGTGATAAAATTTCTCTCATCCTTGCAGATGAAAATTTTGGTTATTCCTCGTCCCTGTCAGTTCGAATCCTCATAATTTTCGGTTATTCTCTACCCGATTGACACCCCTCATCGGAATGAAAAACTTTGTATCTTGTAATAATAGTAAAAAAGTATACAATTTAAAATATTATAGATGTGGTAGTATACATACATACAGGACTTGTTTCTTTCCTAATATCTTAGCATCACAAAGATGATTTTTAAAACAAATAAAAAAAAGACAAGTCTAGCGTTTCTGGAAATTAAACAACTTTATGGAGACAGTGAAAATGGCTCCAAATAGTACTGTGAAAGCAACAATTACAGCTGCCACAACTCCAATGAATTCATGCCTGAAGCCGTTATAATCTCTCAAGTATTGTTCAACTGTCTGCCCATACTCAAGGACATTCTGAATATCTCCGAACTGTGAAACAACCAAACCATAGAGGGTCCAAGATACTGGACATATATAATAGTACCATCTCCACCATATAGGAGTTCTCTGTAATTTCAAGATTTGGAAAGAGTAGGAAAAAAGAGTTAGTAATCTGGAAAATGAGCCAATATCTCAACAACTCGAGAACAAAACACATACCGGTCGTGGGATGATGAATCCGGAGAACACATTCCACATTCCATAGAATGCAGAGGAAACTATGCCTGCAATGTGGTGGTTTGGTGTGACAGCCACTGCCATCATGCCATATAAGGTGAAGTATAGTAAGGTGAAGTACATGAAGAAATACCAAAAGAATTTGGCAGCAGTCCATTCGTACGCAATCATCGCATACACTATAAGGCCATACATAGCAGCTTGAACAAAAGTATATGGTATCTCGATTAAGACCTGCAGTTTCCGAGTGCGAAAGTAAGTTCTGATGCACTACGTTTTGCACGACTTTATTTCCAGAGTGAACTCCTTAACATAAACAAAAAGGAGAAAAACATGCCTGGGCAATGACATATGGCATGGCAGAATACATTCCATCAGCTCTTTCTCTATAAAAGACTGTCCTTTCAACTGCCATCACGGCTGCACGGATGCAGCGTTTTGGATACCTAGGAAAAGAACAGCAGCATACATAGAACCCATTGCATTGGCCAGATCTTGCCTCTTTTTCCTGTAATTTTACAATGTGACAATGAGATATATAAATACGATAAAAGACCAAACATGAAGCTGAGTATTTGTGCTCGTTGTAGCTTACGTTTTAGTCCCGAGGTCCCAGAACAATGTCCCAAACATCAATGCTATGACTGTTGTAAAAAGTAATCTCACAGCAGTATAAGCAGGGTTGCGCCAATATGACCAGTGCTGCTTCCATAAACAAGCTGCACACTGAGTCAAGAATGGCTGAGAGAACTGAGTTGGAAAATAGAGTTCCTTTGAACCAGGAGCAGGTTTGCTTAAGTCTTCAATAAGAGCTTTGTTTCTCCTGAACAAACGGCATTCATCAGTGTTAAATTCAAGGGTATATATAGATCCTATGCTGAATTAAACTAAACTGATTCTTGCAATGTTGATTATTACCTGTATAAGTCAGACTTTTTGTACATATCAGCAAAATCAACACCTAAAGCTAATTCCTGCGCAGTTGTGCTAACTTCCAACATCCAAGTGGCGGGATTGTAGCCATCTTTGATTTTGCCAACTCCTTCAATTCCCTGAAGGAGATGAACAGATATGCTACAGATATAGTTCATATGAGCTGAGAAATGAATAAGCAAACAAACTTGGTAATTTCTGGTGTTCTGTTTCATCTCACCTCAAAATAATCAATAAGATGTTTAGAATGGTGTCCTAATGGCCCCACATATATTTCTTGTCCTCCCCGCTTCATAAGGAATAGCTGCAATAGCATGTTCGTTCAGTTATACAATTACACAGAACCAAATAGTTTTCAAACTAATTTTTCATGGTTCTCACCTTATCAAATGCTTCAAATATGTCGATACTTGGCTGATGAATGGTGAACACAACTGTTCTTCCAGTGTCCACTGTGTTCCTGACTGTTCTCATAACGATTGCAACAGCTCTTGCATCAAGCCCTGAAGTTGGCCCATCCATGAAGATGATAGAGGGGTTTGCTACAAGCTCAACCGCAATAGTAAGCCTTTTTCGCTGCTCGGTTGACAAACCATTTACACCAGGCAAACCAACTTGTGCATGCCTTAATGGATTCAGTTCCACAAGATCCATGACTTCATCTATGAACATCTGATAACATAGGATGAAATAAAACAATGATGTCATGGTCTGAAAAAACCACTAACACCCTTCAATAGCACCAATTTGTCTTCACTGGCACCTTGTTCTTTAATTTCCTGCAATTTCAACCCATTCATTAAACTCTCTTATTTGGACATTAACGGAACAAGTATACGACAGTTGTACATGGAATCTCATGTTACCTGTGGCATATCAACTGAATAGATAATATCATCAAATGTGATGGAATGTGGTTCAAATGGAAGAACCATTCCCTTTTTCTTGTTAACCGTGGTAGCCTCCGCCATAGACAACGATTTGGATGAGATGCTTCTTTGAGTGTCATCTTGAACCTCTGCATTTCGTTTATATTTAGAATGTACACTATCCCAAGGATGCAAAAACTAAATGAGCTCTTATACCCGATCTAGTTGCATTGCTTGAGCTACTACCTTTGTTTGACAACTGAAGGTTTCCACCAACTCCATTAGCTTGCTTGTTCTCTTCTGTTTTTTCTGATATTATAGCCTGATTATTCTCAAATGCTGCACATTTATTTCAAAAAGGTAAAAGATTATCCCTTCCTTCTGAAGAAGCATAAGTTTACGACTTTAAGTAGGTGTCACTGAAGCTATGCTCACGCTTTAGATAGGCAAGAGCCAGAGTATAAAAGAAGTTGAACAATGCTATGAATCCAAGCAACCCCCACTCCGAACCAATACCAATCCGGGTCTTGGAAGAAACCCCTAGACTTCAAAACTGTAATTCCAAGTGGTTCATTTGAACCCAGATGAACCTTCAGTATGAAACAAAATATCAACATATCAACATAACGTTAAGATATAAGATTGAAAAATCAATAGACATTGCAAATTCAAAGCATTATCCACTGGTTTCCAAGGAATTCATTAACCATCAATGCATTTTGTCCATACATCATAGGCGAAATCCAGTAGCCCCATATCCACCATTTCTTAATGTCCTCTGTAACATTAAACAAAGAAAATCAATTACGAATTCTAATTTTTAACACAAGTTTGATTTTCTGTGATATGTCTAAAGACTTGTAATTCATACCTCGTGACAGGACAAAGCCACCCAATGCAAAAAGTATGAGCAAGGCAAATGCCCCGAAAGTGTTAGCAACGACCATGTTTCTACCAGCTGCAGCAATAAATCGGAACAATCCCGGAGCCATCTGGTTAACTAAAACAAGGATAAGGTACTGCCTAAACAACCTGTGCCAGAAAAAACACTTTCACCTCAATTTGGATCAGAGCTAATAAGCAAGCAACAATACTATATATAGTACTAGTCAAGTTCCCCTTGTAATTTTTATTGTCAAGTCGTTTCTTTACCTTTCCACATTGGGATCAAACCCGATGACATAGTAGGTAAGAAATACCCATATGGAAACTTCTGCAAATGAGATAGGGATCTTTAGTATCCATGTTGGTAGAGCATATGCCCATGAAGGATAGAATAGGAGGTCTCTCTGCTTATAAAAGACTGGAAGCTTAGCAATGGTCATAGAAATCTCAGACATCCCATTAAACATGATTGCAATCAAGCCAAAAAACAAGGCCCCCATATAGATTCCTGCCCCTACAATCGAATCGTGTCTCATCTCAGTCCTCAGAAAGAGTGTCATGGTAATGAATGCCAACATTGTGAGCTAGTAGCAAAAAGAAAATAAAGTTAGGATTCACAGGTTAAACCATAATAATTGTGGAGGAAGAATTGAGTTTCATTAGTACATACTTGTATGAACTTGAAAATGTAAACGAAAGAGTTTCTCTTCATCAGCAGATATTCCCTGGATAGGCAAGCTTTGAGCAACTATTTCTTTTCAACACCTTACTTTCTAGTTGTCAAAGAAGCTGGGTGGCTCTTTGTTTTTTCATATGGAACACCAAGTTCATCTCCAAGTTTCTTTCCCACGTGAAATGATTGGAATGCCTCAGAGAATTCATTGGCCGTGATAAACCGGTAAGGTTGATCTTTACGTACCCAATACTGCTTTTGATCTTTCCTTGATGTAACCTGCATTGAACATAATTGAGTTAAATTTGATAGAAGAGCAAGTTTGATCCCAAAGGAAAATGGATCAAAACGTACTTATTGCAAGAAGTCAGCCACGCCTTTTCTCGGCGGACACTTGAAGCCCATATATTCAAAGAAGCTCAGCACGTGTTCACGAGGAACCTGATATACTATCTGGCCATCGGAAAGGAGAATAATGTCATCAAAAAGATCGTAAGTATCTGGAGCTGGTTGGAGGAGAGAGATGGCAGCAGTTCCATTAAGGATGTGAACACTTTGCTTGAGGGAGTTCACAATTTGGAAAGTTGTAGAGCTGTCCAGACTGATAGAATATTGCCTTAACAAACCTAATCTCTATTGCGGTTGTTATAATTGTCCTCAATCTTAGCAACAACCTTCCTTTATCTTATCCCATGTATTTGAATTTGAATTTCTCCAATGTTAGTTACAATTCTGCTATATAAATAAGTTGCCTATGACATAATGAATACACAATTCTCTTCTACAATATTGCATTTCCCTTCTCTATAAATAAGCACACCCAGGTACCACATCTCTTATCCTCCGCACCTACCGAACCTTCAAGCTCAACTACCTGTCCACCACCACCGCCCCCCGACATCATCACTCCTCCAAGCACAACATTCGTAAACCCATCCAAAAACTAAACCTTAATGCTGCATTACATCACCCTAACACTGTCCCCACCACTGTTACTCAAGCTTTAAAAGACCCCCATTGGAGGCGTGCATGTCTGAGGAGTTTGATGCTCTTGCTCGAAATGGGACATGGGAACTTGTTCCTTCTCGATCTACACAAAACTTGGTCGGATGTAAATGGATCTTTCGCACTAAATATCACCCTGATGGTTCTATTGACAGGTACAAAGCACGGTTAGTAGCAAAAGGGTTCCATCAACGCCCTAGGGTGGACTATACAGAAACTTTTAGCCCAGTTGTTAAACCATCTACAGTTCGTCTGGTTCTCAGTCTTGCGATCAATCAAGGTTGGTCCCTTTTCCAGCTCGATGTTAACAATGCCTTCCTCCAAGGCACACTCTCTGAAGATGTATTCATGTCCCAACCACCAGGCTTCTTTGACCACGATAATCTTAATCATGTGTGTCGGCTTCGAAAGGCTATTTATGGGCTTAAACAGGCTCCACGTGCTTGGTATCATGAATTGCGATCCTTTTTGCTTTCGTCTGGATTCCATAACTCTATTGCCAATGCATCCTTATTCACTTCTCGCAGTAAGGTATCATTATTTATCTTATTGTCTAAGTCGATGATATCATTGTTACTGGTAACTCCGTTTCTGCTACACAAAAGTTCATTCAACAATTGTCTGCTCGCTTCTCCTTAAAGGATCTTGGTCCCTTACATTACATCCTTGGTGTTGAGGTTGTTCCTCATGCTGATGGCTTGTTCCTAAGCCAACGCAAATATATTATTGATCTTCTCCACAAGACGCAAATGACTGCTGCAAAACTCGTCTCTACGCCCATGTCTACGTCAACTACTCTCACTTTGCATTCTGGTACACCCTTATCCAATGCAACTGCTTATCGCACCGCCGTTGGAAGTCTCCAATATCTTTCTTTCACTCACCCTGACATCAGTTATGCTGTTAATAAGCTCTCCCAATTCATGCATCAACCCACCGATGAGCACTGGACTGCTGTCAAGAGGGTGTTACGATATCTCTGTGGAACCTTGGATCATGGTCTCACCCTTCGCCACAATTCTTCTCTTGATCTGCATGCCTTTTCTGATGCTGTCTGGGCGTGTCTTGGAGCTCTAAGAAACAGAAAACTATTGTTCGATCTTCAACAGAAGCGGAGTATAGCTCTGTGGCAGCTACAGCTGCGGAGTTGCGCTGGTCGTGTTCCCTCCTGTCTGAACTTGGTGTCACCATACCCACACAACCGATGATTTATTGTGATAATGTTGGAGCAACGAACCTATGTGCCAACCCGGTCTTTCATTCCCGCATGAAACATGTTGCGCTAGATTACCACTTCATCCGTGAGCAAGTCCAAAGTGGATGTCTTCGAGTTTCTCATGTCTCCACTCGTGACCAACTTGCCGATGTTCTTACCAAACCGTTGTCGCGCCAACAATTTGTTAGTGTCAGCAACAACCTTCCTTTATCTTATCCCATGTATTTGAATTTGAATTTCTCCAATGTTAGTTACAATTCTGCTGTATAAATAAGTTGCCTATGACATAATGAAATACACAATTCTCTTCTACAATATTACATTTCTCTTCTCTATACAGACCAGTAGATATCTCATCCATAAACAGTGCCTTCGCTGGTCCAACCATCATTTCACCTAATTGGATTAACATATGTATATTTCATGATCAGAAATTCAGGGTAATTTACATATTGAATTAATGGTTTATTTGATCTCATGAATTACCTGTCGTGACACGCTTCCTCTGTCCTCCAGAGATACCCCTTAACATTTCATCTCCAACCATGGTGTCTGCACATACTTCCAGTCCTAAAACCTGCAAAATTTAGCAAAACTATTCAATAAGTAATGAATTCTTCTTTTAACCCAGTGGTTCTTGCATATCTTTCACTATATTTCAACATTTTTGCAACGTTTACCTTGATAATATAGTCTGTGATTACATTTGCTTCCTGACCTTCTGTTGCTACTGCCTGAAATATTAGAAAAGGTAAAGTAACTCATGATGAATGCATGATTCTGCATAATATATGCCTGAAAAATTACAATGGCATTTTAGTTCTTACCTTCATGAAGACATCCATATCCGGATCAGGTTTAATGTTCGACTGTTTCTCTCTTCTTGACAACTCTTCCAACATGTCTGTAAAACCCCCCAAAACAACAAATTCCATACTTTGACATTGTTCCAAAAATAAATAAAAAGGCTGGAAATCAATTGAACATACCATAACGGTCTCCAACCCCTTGGCATCTTGCAGAAAAGGCCAAAGTTTCCCTCACGGTCATTTCTCCAATATGAAGATCATGTTGACTGATATAGTCAGCTGTTCACTGTGGCACAAACTCATCCATGCCATGCCCGTTGTAAGTCGCCGTCCCGGAACACTGCAAGAGAAACTCACTCCCAAATTAGAAATCAAAACAGAACTTAATTAATGATATTTGAAAGAACAGTAAATTTTGTCAAGCACCTTGAGAGCAGGATCAAGCTTCCCAGCTAAAGCCAACAAGAGAGTAGTCTTCCCAGAACTTGGAGGTCCCAAAAGCAATGTCATTCTGTAACAAGTACACATGAACAATAATGATTGAGTAATTCCAGGATATCCACAAACCTTAATTTCGGAATAAAAGTACAATTTCTTGTCGATTATCGCCATCGTTACCTGCCCGTCTTAACGATGCCACTGACATCATTGAGGATGGTCAGCTTTTTCTTTCTACTAGAAAGAATACCAGCATAATTCAAGAAACCCTGTAAACAAAATACAAACCGAAACATGAGGAAGAATCCGAAGAAAACAAAATCATGAAATGGTAAAAGTACAGAGTATTTTATTTTCAGGTTGCTACCTCAAATACACTAATAGTAAAGTTAAGGACAGTAGGCAAATCACTGGTTCCAACAAAAGCTTGAGCTTCAATATTTAGATGTTCGAACCGGACTTCAATTGTGAGAAGAACAATGCCAACCCTGAAAATATATGGAGCTAGTCAATATACCTTTCCTGAGACGAGAAACAGTCGGTAGCTTCTCGAGTGCAGCCCACATTAAAGCTTCTTCATCATCTCCTTGTCGGAAAGACCTCGAAAATGCCTCCACATAATTGTTTCTCCATACCGAAGAACTACCGGATCGTAAACTCCTCCGTAAATGACTACTCGCTCGACAAAGATCACCACCCTCCATTTCTACCAAAACAAGCCAACACCCAGCAAAGCTATGTAAAAAACTTCCACAGTTTTAGTACAAAATAGTCGTTTTTGAAAAAATTTATGCAAGCCATCCAACTATTCAGAGGTTCGATTTGGTACAAAAAGTTTAGCTTGATTGTGGAAAGCGATAGTAAACTGTTTGTAGATTGGTTACTCCATCCCAACTCAGCTCCTGAGGTGTTCAAGCCACTGATCAGGTTATGTCTGCACTCAATTGAAGGTAATACATGTAAGTTTTAGTATGTTCCCCGTGAATGTAACGAGGCAGAAGACAATCTAGCAAAAAAGGGATATTCAGAGTGAGCGATTTAATTCAATACAATGCGGTGAAAGATCCTAAGATAAGTGAAGCCGTGGATTAATGGTGGATAGTCTTTAGTTTTGGGAACAGTACTGCTGTTAAACAGTAGCTTTGGTACGATACACTCTTTTCCTTCCATTTAAGTTAAAAAAAAATTAATAAGGCTCGTATTCGTGTCATATATGTTGTTTCAATTTATAAGATATCTATATTTCAAGTAAAATTATATATAGAAAAAAGCATTTGATTCATTTCTTTGCCGTCACTCCATGGTTGACTTTTATCATTTACTTAATTTGTTTTCTAACGCACAGTTCACGAATTATTTATGATTTAAATGTAAAATAAAGGTTTAAATTATATATTTTTTATTTTTAGGTGTTCAAAAAAAAATTATTTTAATTTTTTTGGTTGAAATGTGTTTTTTAACGTTTTATTTTATAATTACTTTTAGATTGATCTTAAAAATTTATTTTCCTTTATTGATAAGTTAAACAAGTTCTTATAACTAGTTTTATCCAGCTCGCTATTACATGTGAAATCGAAACGTTTTTGGACTAATTTTTTAGAATCCAGTTTTGTTTATTTCACTTTTAGCATAGATTAGTTTTTGGAGTGTTTTTTGTACAACTTTTTTGGATTTAGGGTTTCTTATTTCAAAAAAAATATGACAGATCGGAGTCGATGCACCAGAATAGATGAGTTCTAGAAATCAAAGTGTTTAGAACTTAGGATTGTTCGATTTTTAAAATAAATCCAATTTTGAATTTTGTCTTTGTTTTTTTTAGAAATCCGAAAGGATAAATAAAGAAGATGAATGGATATCACATGTCACGAATTCAATGGGAAAATTAACAAGTGACCTGAAAATAAGAACATAATAAATATTAGACACTTACTTTGACCAAAAAAACAGTATAATTTAAAAACTTATTTTACAAGATTTTACCGTTTCGAAGTCCTTAGCTCATTTTCATAACTAAAAACTCTTATAGCTACCAATGGTTTTGAGACCGGTCTGTAGGTTTCAAAATTCAACCCTCACGTTTTATTTTTAGGTCAAAATAATTTTTCTGCGGATGAAAACTATTAATCGGCTAACAATAAATAACTTGAGATGACTTGACAAAATGATATGTCAACAGAAGAAATAATTTATATTTTATATAATTTTATAAAATTATTTTTTAACTGTCATGTAAGTTTGTCACGTCATTTTAAGTCATTGTCGTTAGTTAACGAACAGTTTTCATCCGCAAATGGACCATTTGATTCAAAATAAAACGTTGGGGTTAAACTGGTTCAAAAAAAATATGAGCCAAAATGACTATTCAATCAAACGTTAAAGGCATTTATTAGCTTTATGCTTTTGAAAAATTAGTGTAATTAGATTTTGGATGTAATGGGTGTAATTATACATTTATGATGTATTTGGATAATTGTCATAATTTATGTCTCGTTGAATTATGTGTAATTTGGCGTCCCTAATTACACTCTTTAATTCTCTTAAGAGGAGATGTCAAAATTGGTATAATTGAACATATATTCACACTCTACAATTTTATAATTTATATTATTTTAAAATTTAACCTCGTGGAACACTATAATTAAAAGCACAATATATCAACAATGATTGGTCCAAGTGATAAGTAACTTGGTATCGCTTAAGTATGTTTCGAGTTTGAGGGCTTGTATATGCAAAAAATTCATGCTGGATAGAAGTCTCATCCACCAAGATCAATAGTGAGACACATATTGATTCGAAAAAGTGGTTGATGAGCTGTCAACTTATTAATGTCAATATAAAACTTAAGTTACCATAATACTTTAATTTAATTTTGTTAATATAACTTGGAGCAAATGGTTAAAGACTTTTGTTGACATCCATTCTCTTTTCCTATGTCTTGGGTTTTAATTCGAGTAGGAGCAATTTTACCTTCCTTTCCTTAGGTAAAAATTGTTAAAAAAAGGGATTTTATTTTGATACACAGTCCGTGTAAAATAATTTTACACAACCCTTCTATAAAATCTAAACCCTAACACCCTAAATTCTAACCCTAAACTCTAACCCCTAAACTCTAACCACAAACCTTAAATTTTAAACCCTACAACCTAAACCCCTAAACTTTAAACTCTAAACTAAACCTTTAACCCTGAAATTTGAAAAGTACGTGTAAACTTTAATTTATACGGACTGTGTATCAAACTTTTTCTCTAAAAGAATACTTTAATTTAGAGCGAAAAGTCAAGTGTATGTGTCAAGTTCTCGTTATGGTTCATAATAGAAAATTATATATATTGTTTTCAAATTTTCTAATTTTATACATATTAATAATTCATTTTATACATGGTTTGATATATTTATATGTTTGCATTATGTTTATTTTTGTGATATTTTTAATTATTTTGAATGTTATTTCCACATTTTAGTTATTTTAAATTTAGCAAAATTTTTAGTTTATTTATTTAAAAAAATCATATATTGACATACGTTAATATAAATATCATGTTTAAAAAATAGTAATCTTATTTTGCATAATATAAACTAAATGTTAAAGTAAGGGTCTAAGTTTTTAATGGTTGCTCGTATAAAATTTAACCTTTTAAAGTGGTTAAATAAGGGTCTAAACTTTTAAAACGATAAGAATATAACGTTTTCAAATAAATTCAAATAAGAGCATCCTAGAAGACCTGAATTCAATGGCTCTATTTACAAAACGTCAAAGAGTTAAAAATATATATATGAACATATACTATCTTATAATCACATTTAGACTATTTAAAAAAATAAGCGCATAATATTTTTGAAGATGTTCAAAAAAAAAATTACAGAAAAGAATCATGATAAAAAATTTATTAGATTTTTTGAACAATTACTATTTAGGGAGTGAATATTTGTTCTTAATGGGTATCGAAAGACTATAACACGTTGTATTTGAGCATCTAACCTAATTATTTAAAAGAAAAAGAGAGATGGTGAGTTAGGGGTGAGTTTAATGTACAACAAGTCTAGTGTGCGGCTAAAAGATAGCAAGTTTCGATACTTGTCCAAAAACTTGAAATGTTACTTTTTGATAACATTTTAGGTTGATTTTTTTCTTTTTTTACAAGTATTCAAACTTATTTTTGTAAGTATCTATATTTGTCCAAAAACTTAAAATATTATTAAAAAATTAGGATAAACTACACTGGTAGTCACTGAACTTTTAGGGCGCTTTCAATATGGTCACCGGACTTTTAAAACTTTCATTACGGCCACTCAACTTTTAATTCGCTTTCATTACAATCACTACCGTCAACTACCCGTTAAAAAAGTTGACGCAGCATGTTAAATTTAAGGGTTAACTACACTGGTAGTCACTGAACTTTTAGAGCACTTTCAACATGGTCACTGAACTTTAAAACTTTCATTACAATCACTTAATTTTTAATTCACTTTCATTACTGTTAAAAAGCTGATGTGACATATTAAGTTTAAAAATAAACATTTTCCCACACTATTTTCTCTCATCTCTTATTTTTTTCATTTTTCTTTCATCCAAACATGTTTATCTTTCTTTTTCATCCTCCTATTCCTTCTCTCTTTCTCCTCTGTAATCTTATAGCTTCTGTTGGGTGAAATTGTCCTACTACCTGCACCATTAAGAAATCTCTCAAGGCTATAACTATCCTAGAATTTTTTTTTGGACAATAACAATCACTTGACCTGGTTTTAGTGTTACCAAAAAATTTTCATCCCTTTAGAGTATACAAGTTGCTCAGATTTTTTATTTTTTTCAGAGTATACATGTTCGAAAAATATTCTAACAAGACATGAAAATATGGCCATCTAAGATCCTCCCAATGCATTAAAAAAGTGACGGGTAGTAGGACAATTTCACTCCACAGAGGCTATAAGATTACAGAGGAGAAATGAAGGATGTAAAGGAGGAAAAAAAAGATAAACATGTTTGGATGAAAGGAAAATGGAAGAAAATAAGAGGGGGAGAAAATAGTGTGGGAAAACGTTTATTTTTAAACTTAACACGCCACATCATCATTTTTTATTTTAATGAAAGCGGATTAAAAGTTGAATGATTGTAATGAAAGTTTTAAAAGTTCAGTGACCATATTGAAAGTGCTCTAAAAGTTCAGTGACCACCAGTGTAGTTAATCCTTAAATTTAACATACCACGCCAGCTTTTTTAACTGTAGTTGACTGTAGTGACCGTAATTAAAGCGAATTAAAAGTTGAGTGACTGTAATGAAAATTTTAAAAGTTCGGTGACCATATTAAAAGCGCCCTAAAAATTCAGTGACTACCAGTGTAGTTTACCCAAAAACTAAGTATTGATACTTGTTAAAAAACACAAAAAAATTAACTTAAAATATTATTAAAAAGTCTAATATTTTAAGTTTTTGTACAAATTTTAAAATTTATTATCTTTTAACCGTACTTTAGACCTGTCGTACTCAAGATCTACTCGTGAGTGAGTTGACCTACAGCAGTCCTCATTATGCATGCAGTTACATTGCTTTGTGCACGAAATTAAATGTTGTAGGAGTTTGACAGTTGCATTTTGCCAACCCCCTTTAATTAAACTTTGAACTTTTATGTATGAATGAATGCACCCAATTCCCTCTTATCCTTCACCTACCATTTCATCCGATCCCCACCCTTTCTAACAAATGTCATCCATCTCCGACACTCTCAAATCCAATCGGTTCTCATTTGTGGTTGGCCTAATTGTCATGTTTTATCATGTTATAATGTCATACTTTCGGGTTCATTTAAAACGAAAGTTTGGTTGATTTGTAATTGACGTGATGTATTATTTTACATGTTTGTATTATAGAAAGTACAAATTATCATGTGCTTGGTAGATGTGATATTTAAAGCGTCGTATTATTTAATAAGCAAGTTTGGTAATATTTATCACTGGTCCAGAAATAATATTTATTTAACACGATAGTTTTACACCAATTTTGTCAATTATACTTTCATACTATTTTTCACGTATTTACATCAATTTAAATATGTTAGCCTTAAACCATGAACCTTAAACTCCAAATCCTATACTATTTTCATGTATTTACATCAATGTAAATATATGAACCCTAAACTCTAAACTCAACATAAACACTAAACCTCAAAATCTAAAATCTAAACCCCAATCTCAAACCCTAACCCATAAACCCTAAATTATAAAACATAAACCCTAAGACATGAACACTAAACATTGGAACCCTAAACCACAAACCACAAACTTTAACATGAACCCTAAACCATAATCCCAAAACCTTAAATCTTAAACCATAAAACATAAACCCAAACTTCAAACCAACAACCATAAACCCCAAACCAAAAAATAATATAATAGTCAATGTCAAAACAAATAAAAATATGAAGCTAGAATTTTAAGGGTAAAGGGATAAATTCATGCATAACACTTATTTTTAACTTTATTTTAAATTTAATCAATCAAACATCTTGATGTAGTAACAACTATCTTTCGTCTATCTTTTTAATACACAAATATTATTCAATACAACAAATATCTTTTACATTCGTTGTACCAAACGAGGCCTACGTATACGGTGATTATTAAGTGTTTTCCTCTTAAAATGGGTTAAGCTCGTATCTCCTAGTCCAAGCCAACGTGATGCATGTGTCGTTGTGAATAGAACACATGACACATGCATCCAGAGACGAAACCAAATAGAGGGTAAAAGGGACAGCTGTCCTCAATTTTGAATGGTTTAATTATTTTTAGACAGATGATAGTTTTAAAATCTTTGTAATTAAGTCTTTGCCCTTCCAAAAAATTTTGATTTATTATTTTTTAAGACCCTTTAAGTTAAAATTAAGTATGCCTTGACCCTCATTTTTCTAGTTTAATCACTTTTTTAAGACCTTTCAATTTTAAAATTATTGAAATTAAACCTTAATTTCTTTAATTTTTGATTTAATTACTTTTTAGAACCCTATTTATTTCAAAGTTATTTAAGTTACCCTTCATAGTTTAATCCGACTCCATCCCTGCATGCATCATACTTATTGTCTCCCTATTACATGCCGAATTGATGTCTCGCAACAAAGATCAAAAGCATGTAACGCAAGCTTAACAAGTTTGAAAGATTGAGAGCTCCTCTTACCACTTGAACCAACATTATTTGTGGATAATTAACAGGTTTTTACTTGAAGACTTGCCCATAATGTTAACGTATTCAGTAGCAAAGTATGAGAGAAGAATTCTATTTCATTCATGGCAGATTAAACTCATTCAAATTGTTGTAAATACTTAGAATAAGGCCGAGGTTTGGTAGATTGTGTTTAAATTATTGTTGTATTCTGAAATTTATGATCGAATTCTTGTCTTGACAATACCCCAAAAACTTAGAGCAAGTCCTGATTGTGTACACATCTGTTCATGAATTACCACATATTCCTTAAAATACCAATTGTTCATCAAATACTCATGTCAGACGAATCGATATCCGACACTCACTTGAAGTCCAGATAACATACTGCATAACTACAAATGACAATAAGTGAATCGAGATCATCACATATTCATAATTCGATCTCAATTCACAACAGCCACTCTGTTATAGCTTTCAAATCCGTGGCATTGGAGCTTACACATCGCAAGTTTAGATTTCTATAGAAACAGAAGCTTCATGATTGCAGCAGTGACCGTTACCGTAAAAGAATTTATGAGGCAAGAATGCAGATATTAAAGAAAGATAAAACCGACATGAAGTTCGGAGAATTGTTTTTTGTTAATGATCAAATATGCAGGCTAGAACCCAGCTTTTAGTTGAAATTTTAGATGCCAACATGTTATAATTGGAAAACAAACATGAAATTATTACCTACATTCACCCATGCTTAGCAACAACTCCTGTCAGTAATGTTGAGAAGGAATTGGACTATTCTTCATCATTGTCCTCTAGCTTATTTGAGGGACTCCGGTGAATACCGGAGGCGAGCTCAGCTTCTAATGGCTTGGAAGACAACCTCCCGTAAGCTCTTGATCCTGCGGGAAGAAGCTTAAGTTGCCTGAAGGTAAGAATCTGGCTAAGCTGATCATAATTCCACCTTTGCTGACAATACACGACGGCTGCAAGTAAAACTGCAGTGATGGGAATGGCAATATCCCCAAAATTTGAGAAGAAGTCCATTGTTGGATTCACAAACTCGTACTCCTCTGCGAAGTAAGGATTGGGAACTGGAGCTCTTATATAGTCATAGAAATGAGGGAGAAGTCTGATCACTGTAATCCCAATAAAATATAGTTTCCGGAGAGGTTTACAATCGATTTGCCACATGAAGTTGCCAACGACTTGAGGGAGCAAGAAGAAATCTTGAACAAGGCCAATATACTCCTCTAGTTCGATTTCCCATTCCCGCAGTGTTTGGGAGTTTCCCCTTGAATCTATAAACCTATCTGTTTGAAGTGGCATCTGTTTGGTTTTAACAGCATGAATGATCAGCACAATTATGTATCCAATGACATGTATGGTAACGGTTGCAATAAGTACCCGCTTGTCACTCGGTACACGACGTGATTCGTGTGCAGCTCGTGAAAGAAGTCCGATACGAGATTTCCACACCTTCTGGCAGAGCCTCAGTGTCAAAAGGAACATTATCAGGACAAGAAGCTTCACCGTGTAATCAATCAAACTCAGCCACTGACTCTTCTCGAGATCATAAGATTGCATTTCATACGAACCAGAAGCCTCTCTCTTGAAGAGAGCTTCGGCACCAGTAATAAGAGGAAGACTGTACCCGAGGGCTTGGACACCCAGCATGACAAGGGAAATAAAAGGAGAGGAATCAACATCCTGCTTGAGGTAAAACAGTTGACTAGAAATGCAAGCAATAGCAAATGAAAGGGTTAAAACACGGAGGATTCCCTCGACACCACGGCGAGAGAGAACATCTTCCCTTTGCTTCCTGTACATAATTGGAAGAGTTTGAAGCTTAATCATCCCAAAATATAATGGATCATCTTCAGTTCTCTGACTGGATATGGAAATTCTTGCTGTTGGATTGACCAACCACCGAGCTGTCGTTGGTGGGTAAGACACTATGACTTCGATCGAGCAATCCAACCCTGATTCTAGATCCATGGTCTGAGATAAGATCGTCCATGAAGCTCGAACATCCCTGCAGCCAACAAGGTACATATGTCCAAAATGTGGATCATAAAGACGCTCTAGAAAAAGTACAGAAAAATTGCTATAATCTTTTCCCATAATTGTTAGTTGAGCTGATACATTCAAAAGGAGCTGTTTCTCGGTGTATTCAGCTTTAGAGTGGTGAGATGCCGCTTTTTCTGTAACACCCCGAACCCGTCCGGACCGAAGCGTCACTTACGGGTCATCCAAAACCGACCCATCAAAATTTCTTATTTAAAACTACAAGTTAGGAATTCTCAAAATAATCCATTACCATAAGATCCACGTAGATAATGATATTAAAAGGGGTTTACAAAACATAAGTTCCAATTAAAATACTCCGTTTGACCAAATACAGTAAATCAGAATAAAATACAGACTCGACTGTGGTAAGGTCCTATGAATACAACCAGTCCAAACAAAACATCAAGTACTGTACTCTGAGATTGACTCGATGCTAGAAAATCCTCCTCGATGTGCTCCTCCAAACGCAACATGTCAACCTACGCACGGAAGAAACCACAATTCCGCACGCTGAGCAAACAAAGCTCGGTGGTACATTTCTACTCTACCACAATTCATGAATATCATAAAACAAACATGCATGATAATATAATCAAGAGTGCACAGAAAGGCTTATCAACATCTAAGGATCATCTTCTAGCCTATCTTAGCTAGAGCTTACAACTGTCTCAAGATACCAATAATATGTAAGAAGTCTACCAAGTCATCACATGCTTACCGTACACGAGGTCCCATCGACCACAGAATTACGTCCCAACCCTAATCACATAGCTCAAGGGTTATCTAGCCTATACCCAAGATCGCAAAGCCCATCGAGTTACATCTTATACCCTGATCACAAAGCCCAAGGGTAATATAACCCGTACACGAGATCACATAGCCCATCGAGTAACAATCCTACCCTAATCGCATAGCCCCAAGGGTAAAATAGCCAACATCTATTATCCATACAACAACACAAATAACATACATTCCCTAATGGCCAACGTAGCCCTACTATTTATCCCGTGCTCACACAGCCGTCAGGTTACCCGTGATCACATGACCATCGGGTTAGGATCATATCTATATCACTATAGCCACAGATACGTCCTAGACATACTTGGATCACAATAGCCACAAGCAGTCTTACCTGCGATCACATAGCCGAACATGATTACTCGAGATCACATATCCTATTGAGTTACTTGAGATCACATAGCCATTCCAGTTGTATTTCTATACCTTGATCACATAGCCCAATGATAGGTTTTTGGACCGCATCCAAATCACATAGCCCATGAACACGTCGGATGTACTCGATCACATAGCCCAGAGTACCCATCCTCTTATTTAAGTGCCCTTGCACTAACTCTAGGACATTTGGATTCCTAACCAAGACACATACGACACCACATGCTGCCCCGAGCATCAACATATCTCACCGAGAGATAAAAGACATCCTGCCAACCATTACCAATGACCCAAGGCATGACTCATTTGTTACACTATTTAATATGTGTCTTTAGGATTCGTTTACGCCTTTCTCATTAGATTATCTCATTACTCGCAGCAATCAGTCTACATGGGCGTCCCTTCAGCATACAGCAAGGACCCCAAGCTACCCGTAGCAATATTTGATCCACCGCGGATCCCTATGGATTACCATTCCAAGCAACCCTTACAACTATTACCAAGCCGTTAGCCATTAACCCCCGAACGCGAACTCAACTTTCTTGGGCAGATTGCCCAGCGAGTATCGATACTCCAAGGTGAGTATCGGTATCGCCCTCTTGGTATTAGTACTCCCCCATGAGTACCGATACCCTAACTAGGTTCGAAAGAGTTAGACCACAAGCCGTACCGATACGCTTTTACCCCATATCGGTACTCTGCATCGGTACTGGGATCGCCACGTACCTATCCAAGCCCGTACCGATACTCTAACCTTCGAGTACCTGTACGCTAAGCCTATCCCAAGCAATGAAATAGTGCGTGCCGATACGGCCCTTGCGTACCGGTATGCCTAAGAACTACTGGATTTCCATTTGAGTGAGGGTACCGATACACGGGGAGGCGTACCGGTACGCCCCTCACACACCATCTCTCAAAATACAAAGGAGTACCGGTACGCAGCCACCCCGTACCGGTACTCGAGCCCAGATTTTTAAACCTAGAGCTCCGGATTACACCAATCCCACTCTCAACCCCCATGGTTAAGTCTCAAATCTTTCTTACAAGTTATTTGGAGTATATTAGGTGGTTTTCTACCAGTTTTACCCATTATCAACTCCCAAAACGTGATTTACCATTAGAGAGTTTTAAAGCTCAAGAACCCTAACTTTGCTACTCATGAACATAAACCAAGCAAAGCAATCATCTTATGAGGCTCATGAAATGTAGGAGTCAGAAACGTACTGACCTTAAGCTAGCAAAACCCAAAATGAAACTCCCACCAAGCTCTTACCACCTCTCTTCTTGGTCCAAGCTTCCAACTCAACCTCCACCAAATCCAATGATGATCAGCTCGAAATAGAGATCCTTTTATGCTGATAAACTCTTCCTTGATTACCAATCCGAGATTCACACTCTACCACAACAAGTTTTCATCTTTTTCTTTGTGTATGGGGAGAGAGTTTGAAGAGGCAAGAGATAAGGAGGAAGATGGGGACAAGATGACTTCACCCCTCTCTTCCCTTTGCATAAAAAGTTAAGGCCATCAGCCTTTGTCTTCCATTTATGATTTTACCATACTACCCTTCCTCAAACAAAGCCCAAAACCCTCAAACAAGCCCAACAATAGATGGAGCCCCATTATAGCCCAATGTCTCAGCCCTACACGTCGGTCTAAGACCCGGGTCAACATCTATTGTTGACTCGAGAAATCTGAGTCATTACAATTCTCCTCTCCTTTAAGAAATTTCGTCCTCGAAATTTAGATGGATGAAAGGGAGATGTAACCAAAACATATCTAACCACTTCACCATTCAAGCAAGGTCACCTTGATTAAGGAGAGTTCTCCCTTAACCCACCTTAAACAGAACCCTAGCAGTAAACCATACGCTCTTAACGCTTCTCTTACAATTTTTAACGACCCATTTTTCAACAACCAACGACACTTTTGACGAACCGCTAAGCATGGTAACATAACTAACCTCAAGCCGCGCTGCTCAAACATCAACTTAAGGGCTCACTTCTACAAAATTCTAACTCGGTTAACCAATCCTTTCTACTAGCATCTGTAACCCAAACTAAACTTGGGCTTCATCTACGTCTAAAAAGCTGCACCACATCCACATACCATTGTCAGGAACGTACCATGTCCAACAACCATATCTGGTCAAATCCTTAGGGAACAAGCAAAACCCTCACAATCGATCATTGTCATCAATTTACCTTGAATCTAGCAGCTCTTTTCCCCAAACTTGAGCCACCAAAATGAGATTTAAACTTCGCTTTATCCAACTGTTTTCAATAGGGCAAACAACCACTCTTGATCCCAACCACTTGGTTCCAATAAATGACCATCGTCACTTAGGAACTCACTCAAGCAACCCAAAACTTAGCCATTCTACTTGCGAAGGTCTAAACACCTTCTTCTTAACCCTTGCCTCGATCTCACACATCAGATGTGGGAAAACCATCTGACTACTCTCAAGAATTGCCAACTGGTCCATCTAATAGCATTTCTTTGCAAAGCAACCACCCGGTTACCCTTAACACAATTACTGATCTACATTTTGGTTGCGCTACTCTGATAACTTCCACACTGTTTGCCTTAACCGATAACAATTTTGATCGACTCCATTGAGCAATCCTCCAACCCCACAAAATCTAGCTCAACAGGTGTACAAGCCAAGCAACTATTCTTACGATTCGCCTTTAGGACCTCAACCATGATCATCACGACTTTTATCTACCTTTCTAACGGTACATTTACTCCGTAAAACAACACACGAAACTCTCACATTCTATGGCCAAAACAAGGTCGCTGATCTCACAACCCGTCATCGGTCTTCCACCATTGTACTACAGCTCAACACATCCAAGGCCACCATACAAGATACTCACACGTAGACACGATCTCAAAAAATCACTTGGCATCGACACCCAATTGGTCGATGGCACAAGTGTGTCTCCAACAAGAGTCCGTTAAGTACCATGCCACGAAGCAATGAACACTAACAATGAACTCGACCTTACCTTTATCGCGGTTCTAAACCATAATCAACAGGTAAGATTACTCACTCACCAAGGGTACCTTCATACCCTCAAAACACTCACAACACTAAAACTAGGAACTCTTAACCCTCATGTCTACAAAGCAAGCTAAAAACACCTTGCAACCTATAGAACCTTCATCGAGCTAGCACTATTGAGCACAACGTCTACCTTAGAGAGGTTAAGATCCTACACAACCAACACTAACAACTAGATTAAAGCAATCTAAAACTTCATAACTTCTCGCTCACATCTTACGGTACACATGCACTCTCAACTGCCATCTGCAATGAAACCTTATCTAGCAAATGATGCAATTCTATTTACCGTCTAAAGCAACAACAACCCAAGATTTACCGAGATGTATATCACAAGAACCGGTCTATTACACAACCGAAAAGCTAAATGGATAACACAACAGTTAAAACCAGCACAAACTTATTTATCTGACCTATTCTCGATCGCAACGCTGTCAACTCCAATCTGAGCTGCAGACTGCCTAGCAACGCCTAGAACGCCAACCTTGGCGGTGGATCTCATAGGACCTCCACCTCGATAGCTTGACAGTGCCCTAGCTCCGCTTCTAGCAAAACTCTGATCAAGTGGGGGAGCGGCCAATCTCTGAGACTGAACTGATGAGTCCTCATCCATGACTGGGCAGTCCTTTGCCATATGCCCTGGTGCCCAGCACCGATAACAAACCCTCCAAAGCAAAAAGCATACTCCATGGTGATGTCGGCCACAATGCTCGCAAGCTGGTGGAAGCGACGCTCCAACTGAACCATCAACACTCCCTTCTGATGTAGAAACAAAGGGCCTCGACAAACCCTCAATCTAGATCATATGCCAACTCTTGGTAGCTGGTCTAATGCAATCTTCTTTGAGCTCTTCGAAGTATGAAACCTCTCATGCGGATAGGGAGGAAGATTCATGATATCATGGGTCTCCGTATCACGACCTCTAGAATCCTCGAACTGATTAGATGTTGAACTATGAATCTGCTCAAGTGCCTTCTTACTATTAGCTAACTCGAAGAATGTCCCAAGAAGACCCGCTGTCACATGCAACTGAAGGTCAACATTCAGGCATTGCCTGAACCTCTTGTACCTCAACTCTTTCGTCTCGATAAACTCTGGGGCATAACGGCTCAAACGCAGAAACTCTTGCTAACAAGCAAACACCGTTTGATCTCCCTGAACCAGATACAGAAACTGGTCCCTCATCTTATCCATATGTACTTCACTGATGTACTTCTTTCGGAACTCATCCACAAAGATTTCTCATGTCATGAGCGTAGGCTTTAGACCCAACTCTACAGTCTCCCACCACTCATGTGGATTGCCCTTAAGAAGGGAAATAATGCAATCAAGATCATCTTCCGGGCTTCCTTTTATTTGTCTCAAGATTCTCTGTGTGTCCTGCAACCACTGGTCAGCCTTGATCGGGTAATCCTTACCCAAGGCTTTGAAACTCCTAGGCCCAAAACGATGAAGCTTCTCTACAAGGGTCTTGCGAGGCATCTCAGGTTGCCTCGGAATAGCTTGCACCATACGCAAAAGGGCAGAGGTAAGGTCACGAAAGTGACCCGCCTCTCTACTACAGGTTCCACATTCCATCAATCCTTTTTCTAAAACACAACAAACAAGGTGACACATCAGGATACTTAGTCTTATAAAGTACACTTAACTTTAGGGACTTGTATTCGCTATACACCTTACCACGACTTTTACGACATTCGGGGTTTCCTATAACCAACTAAACCTAGGCACTGATACCAAAATATAACACCCTGAACTCGTCCGGATCCGAAGCGTCACTTACGGGTTATCCAAAACCGACCCATCAAAATTTTTATTTAAAACCACAAGTTAGGAATTCTCAAAATAATCCATTACCATAAGATCCACGTAGATAATGATATTAAAAGGGGTTTACAAAACATAAGTTCCAATTAAAATACTCTATTTGACCAAATACAGTAAATCAGAATAAAATACAGACTCGACTGTGATAAGGTCCTATGAATACAACCGGTCTAAACTAAACATCAAGTACTATACTCTGAGATTGACTCGATGCTGGAAAATCCTCCTCGATGTGCTCCTCCAAACGCAACCTATCAACTTACGCACGGAAGAAACCACAATTCTGCATGCTGAGCTAACAAAGCTCAGTGGTACATTTCTGCTCTACCACCATTCATGAATAACATAAAACAAACATGCATGATAATATAATCAAGAGTGCACAGAAAGGCTTCTCAACATCTAAGGATCATCTTCTAGCCTATCTTAGCTAGAGCTTACAACTGTCTCAAGATACCACTAATATGTAAGAAGTCTACCAAGCCATCACAGGCTTAACGTACACGAGGTCCCACCGACCACTGAATTACGTCCCATACCATAATCACATGGCCCAAGGGTTATCTAGCCTATACACAAGATCACAAAGCCCATCGAGTTACATCTCATACCCTGATCACAAAGCCCAAGGGTAATACAACCCGTACCCGAGATCATATAGCCCATCGAGTAACAACCCTACCTTGATCACATAGCCCCAAGGGTAAAATAGCCAACATCTATTATCTATACAACAACGTAAATAACATACATTCCCTAATGGCCAACGTAGCCCTACTATTTATCCCGTGCTCATACAGTCGTCGGGTTACCCGTGATCACATAGCCATCAGGTTAGGATCATATCCGAATCACTATAGCCACAGATACGTCCTAGACATACTTGGATCATAATAGCCACAAGCAGTCTTATCCTGCGATCACATAGCCGAACAGGATTACTCGAGATCACATAGCCCATCGAGTTACTTGAGATCACATAGCCCTTCGAGTTGTATTTCCATACCCTGATCACATAGCCCAATGATAGGTTTTGGACCGCATCCAGATCACATAGCCTGTGGACACGTCGGATGTACTCGATCACATAGCCTAGAGTACCCATCCCCCTATTTAAGTACCCTTGCACTGACTCTAGGACATCTGAATTCCTAACCAAGACACATACGACACCGCATGCTCCCCCGAGCATCAACATATCTCACTGAGAGATAAAAGACGTCATGCCAACCATTACCAATGCCCCAAGGCATGACTCTTTTGTTACACTATTTAATATGTGTCTTTAGGATTTGTTTACGCCTTTCTCATTAGATTATCTCATTACTCGCGGCAACCAGTCTACATGGGCGTCCCTTCAGCACACAGAAAGGACCCCAAGCTACCCGTAGCAATATTTGATCCACCACGGATCCCTATGGATTACCATTCCAAGCAACTCTTTCAACTATTACCAAGCCATTAGCCATTAATCCTCATACGGGTTGCTAACCTCGATTTCCCAGTTTTAGAGTTTGTTCTATACCTTTAGGGACCTACCAGACCCTTTACCACGAATTATAAAACCCCCGAATGCGAACTCATCTTTTTTGGGCAAATTACCCAGCGAATATCGGTACTCCAAGGTGAGTATCGGTACCGCCCTCTTGGTATCGATACTCCCCCATGAGTACTGATACCCTAACTAGGTTCGAAAGAGTTAAACCACAAGCCGTACCGATACGCTCCTACCCCGTATCGGTACTCAGCATCAGTATTGGGATCGCCCCGTACCGATACTCCAACCTTCGAGTACTGGTACGCTAAGCATATCCCAGGCAATGAAACAGTGCGTACCGATACGCCCCTTGCGTACCGGTACGCCTAAGCGCTACTGGATTTCCATTTGAGTGAGGGTACCGATACATGGGGAGGCATACCGGTACGCCCCTCACACACCATCTCTCAAAATGCAAAGGAGTACCGGTATGCAGCCACCCTATATCGGTACTCGAGCCCAGATTTTTAAACCTGGAGCTCGAGATTACACCAACCCTACTCCCAACCCCCATGGTTAAGTCTCAAATCTTTCCTACAAGTTATTTGGAGTATATTAGGTGGTTTTCTACCAGTTTTACCCATTATCAACTCCCAAAACATGATTTACCATTAGAGGGTTTTAAAGCTCAAGAACCCTAACTTTGCTTCTCATGAACATAAACCAAGCAAAGCAATCATCTTATGAGGCTGATGAAATGTAGGAGTCAGAAATATACGACCTTAAGCAAGCAAAACCCGAAATGAAACTCCCACCAAGCTCTTACCACCTCTCTTCTTGGTCCAAGCTTCCAACTCAACCTCCACCAAATCCAATGATGCTTAGCTCGAAATGGAGATCCTTTGATGCTGATAAACTCTTCCTTGATGACCAATCCAAGATTCATACTCCACCACAACAAGTTTCCATCTTTTTCTTTGTGTTTGGGGAGGGAGTTTGAAGAGGAAAGAGATACGAAGGAAGATGGGGACAAGATGACTTCACCCCTCTCTTCTCTCTGCAGAAAAAACCAAGGCCATCAGCCTTTGTCTCCCATTTATGATTTTACCATACTACGCTTCCTCAAAACCCAACATAAGCAAAGCCCAAACCCCCCCCCCAAACAAGCCCAACAACACATGGAGGCCCATTATAGCCCAACGTCTCGACCCGACACGTCGGTCTAAGACCCAGGTCAACGTCCATTGTTGACTCGAGAAATCCGGGTCGTTACATTTTCTGTGGTGGTCGCATTTCTATAATACCAATAGCGCCCGAACAAAGGACCAAGTGAGAAAATATCCATCTGAATATCAACTCTGGGAAGATGAGAATTCGAAAATGGATCAGGAACAGCAGAGATTTGAAGGGTCAGATCTTCTGCAAGAAAAGAAAGGCTGGATAAAAAGTCTTCTTTATCATCAAGTTTAGGAAATTGCAGCAAGGATTTCTTGACTAGAGTTCCAAAACTGAAGGGCTCATTTTTCTCTAGGATTGCACCAGCTGATCGAATTTTTGAGTAACTATAATAAGGATGTGATGTTCTGAAATAATTCCAGAACTCCGTCGGCCTCACTAACCTTTCAAATGATAAAGGGAAGTACTGCTTATTACTTCTATCAGTACTCGAAATACTCCCCAAAATTATGCTCCGCTGCTTTAAGGAGAACGACAGAGGAATATACAAACAGATACGGGAGTTACAGCTACTCCCTTCTGCATCTACTATGCCAAGGCAACCAACCATGCAAAGCTGCCCACTAGAAGAATTCCAGATTCCTTCAGCAGCAAGAGTCATGTTGCTAAGTCCAGACCTCCTCCATTGCACTCTATACTGATCCTCCGATGTAGGAGCAGCCCGAAAAACTGCAGCAACTCTGGCCACGCTAGCATTTCTACGCCCATTATTCGGCTTGCATCTAACATCCTGCATGTAAAGTACGACATCCTTGAAGCTTCCATTTGTAGCCACTACAATAGTCTTCAGTGCCATTGCATTTCCAGTTTGGCACGACAGTGAAAGCTCCGCTATCAGTGACTTGCTCCAGAATTGCACAGAAGCTATCTCCTTTGTAGACATCGATGCCAGAATTCATCATGATATCCCGATATGGATAAGGATCACATGCCTTGGATACAATCTTGTCAGAGCCAAATTCATATTTCGTCGACTTAAGCATCTGGGCCAAAATGTGAACTTGATCAAAGTACTTAGCATTCGATTTTGGATTTAAACTTTTCAACTCACCTCGTATCATCCTATCTGTCAAAGTATGTGTCAAGGGGTAATGAAGAACAAGCAATATCTGATCATCTTGCAAAAGGGGCACCTGGTTGTCGTTTCGATCAGAGTCCTTCAGCCATTCCCATGGATTGTTCGTGTCAGACTCCCGGGACGGCAACATCGCACTCCCCAACAAACACAACAATCTTTCCCCACCATCCTGTTTCGTTTCCGTGTAAATCCCTTCGAATGAAATAGCAAGCTGAGTATGAGCAGGCCATATCTGAAACCGAGGACTACCCTCGTACGGCCTCTCTGCAAATGAAGTATCCAGTGTCATCCCCAACACCAAAATCCCACTCACACTTACAGACTTCTTAGTCCAATGCTCGTGATCGACATTCGTGATCCAGAAGGAAGATATGTTCAAGGGAGCCTGTGACAACTTGTTAGGTATATCCCTATCATCAAATGGCATAATGGGAGCATCACCAACATCCTGCCACCAATCCCCATACCCAAAATCGAGCTCCTCTTTTATATCAGCTATCCTATTATCTCCAGCTGTAAACTCAGAAGCAGATGATAAAACTGATTTACAATGTTTCTTTACCTCACCAATTCTTTCATAATTGTGTTCCAGTTCCACAGAAGATTCCTTTTCAGACTCAAACTCCAGTTCTGGAACATAATTTGTTAACCCTAATATAAACATCTCACACATTATACAAACAACAACAAGAGGCAGATATACAGCAACAGTCCCCATGGTTCCAAATTTTCAATATTTCTCAGCAACCCACTTCCTAGAAAACACTGAAAATCAAGACCTGCTTTCTCAGAGAAGGAAAGAAAAACTACCAAAACTGAAAAAACTGAAACTGAAACAAAGATTGAAGCTTGTGGCTTGGTGGGATGGTTTTGCAAATCCAATGAAGCAAATTTAGTAGGAGGAAAACAAACCTGAAATTCAGGTGTTAAAGTTGTTGCAAAGATTTCTGGGGACTTCAGTTGGATCTAAGAGAATGCTTAAAATGAAAGTCTTCCAAAGTAGTTGTGTAGCGTTAACAGGTCTGCTTCCTTGTCATTTTCTCTCTTTCTTTCTTTTTTCCTTTATTAATTTCACCCAAATTTAGTGCTAACACTGGCGCGTGTATTTGTTTTCTTTCACCTTTTTTATAGAACATGTACTGAATAGTTGAGACAAAAATCATCCGCTCTTTTATTTTTTGTAATTTTTTTGTGATTAATACTAAAAAACATTAAATTTTAAGTTTTAATTTTAAATTTTAAATTATAAATTATAAATACTAAAAATACACTTTACCTTTAATTTTTTGAATCTTAACCCTAAACTCTAACATTAAATCATAATTATAAATTTTAAATCTAATTTTTTTAGTATGATGGCATAATAGGAGCATCAAAAAGGAATAGAAATCTTATGCCCTTTCTTATTCCACATACTAAAAAAATTAGGTTTAGGGTTTATGGTTAAGGTTTAAGGTTAGAGCTTAAAGTTAGGGTTTAAAAAATTATAGTTAGGATGTATTTTGTAGGTTTTATGGTTTAAGATTTCAAATTTAAAGTTAAGAGAATTTAAATTTTTAGTATTTGGGCATAAAAAGAGACATAGAAAATAGACAAAAAAATTCTCTAAAAATAAATAGAGAATTTCTATTCTAGAGCTAGTGACTGGATTTATAATAAAAAATCAATATTTAACTTAAGTTATTAACATTATATGAATAATTTACGGATAACATATAATATTTTAAATATGATTACGACAAAAATAATTTCACAAAATTAGAAAAACACGTCTAAATATCATATTTAAAGAACCTAATAGGAAATAATGTTGTTATCAGTTAACGAAGAAATTGACGTGATAATTAAAAAGATACTCCTTTCTTCTCATTAAAATTGTTTTTTTGGTCAATTTTTTTAATTTTGACCTTTTATTATTTAAAATTTATTATTTATAAAAATATGAAAAAATATATTTTAAAAACTTTCAATCAAGTAATTTTGAAATATATATTTTATAAAATTTAATTTTTAAAAATATTTAAAATAATTATGGTCAAAGTTTAAAAAAATTAACTTTTAAAATTTTAATAAAAAATAATTTAAGTGAAACGGAAGAAGTAATATATTATTTGATACGCGAATTTAACCCTTTTGATTAATACAACAGATTTTAACTCATTTGGCTAGGATGATGCCATATTCACACCCCTTCCATTCTTGCATTCACCGAGCTACTATGATCAAGCTACGTTTCCTCCACGTTTTTTCCATGTTAACTAAGGAGTAAAGAGTATATTGAGATAATACTCAGTTTCATTCATCAAAAGGGTGAGATTACAAGAGCCTTAAGCTCTCTATTTATACATGCAGCCTAACTAACGTAACTGCATGAACCAGCTAACGTAACTGCACTAACAACCCTAACCATGCAACTAACCAGCCACAACAACTTTACATACTAACCAGCTCATCAGTTGTACATAGTTCATAATATCTAACATTCACCCTAGTTCCTTAACTCTGGACAGATCTCTCGATCTTCAACTACTGAGAGTTTCCTTCTGAACTTCTCAAACTTAACTACCGGAAGAGGTTTGGTGAGAACATCAGCTACTTGACAGTCTGCTGGAACGTGATTCACTTGCACCTCATGAGCAGCAACTTTCTCACGTACAAAATGAAGATCGAGTTCTAAATGCTTGGTCTTTCCATGCAAGACTGGATTTGCAGCCATAGCAACAGAGCTGGTATTGTCACACCACAGTCTGGGAATATCTTCAAGAATTAAACCCATCTCATTAGCCACTGCCTTGATCCAAGTTACTTTAGCAGTGGCATCAGCCAAGCTTCTGTATTCGGCTTCAGCTGTTGATCTGGATATGGCACGTTGCTTCCTGGAGCTCCAAGCTAACAAGTGACCAGCATTGAACACACAATAGCCTGAGACAGAACGGCTATCATCAATATCCCCTGCCCAGTCAGCATCAGAAAACGTATTGATGCTCACTGTATTTTGAATTTGTGCAGGAAACCAAAGCCCATAGTCTAATGTTCCTCGTAAATATCTCAGGATTCTTTTTACAGCTAGCCAGTGATCATCTGTCGGTGCTTGAAGAAACTGAGCCACCTTATTTACTGAAAAACATATGTCAGGCCTCGTATGCACAATATATTGCAATGCCCCTACCACACTACGATACTGTTGCGCCTCTTATAGTGGAGTGCCATCAGTCTTGCTTAGTTTCAAGTTAGCTGACATAGGTGTAGTGGCAAGGTTTGAATCATACATGTGAACCTTTTGAAGCAGCTCAGCTATGAACTTCTTCTGACTGAGAAACAATCCAGCTTCAGCCCTTCTAGCTTCAATCCCAAGAAAAAACTCGATTTCTCCTAGATCCTTTAAAGAAAATTTCTCATGAAGCTTGAGAATTACCTGGTCAATCATTTGTTGTGAATTACCAGAGATGAGAATATCATCTACATATACCACCAAATATGTCACTAAGCCATCACTTTGCAGAATGAACAATGAAGGATCCGCTTTAGAAGATGCAAAACCAAGCTGGAACAAAAATTATTTTAGCTTCATAAACCAATTCCTGGGCGCCTGTCGAAGACCATAAAGAGCCTTTTTTAGTTTGCATACCAATGTTTTCCCATCCTTACTCTTTTCCTCAAAGCCTGGGACTTGAAGCATGTAAACATCCTCACTTAAGTCTCCCTTTAGGAATGCGTTGTTGACATCTACCTGTCTAATTTGCCATCGACAAGTTACAGCAATAGACAACAAAATATAAACTGTAGAAAATCTTACCACCAGACTGAATGTATCCATGAAATCAAAGCCAGGAACTTGTGAGTACCCCTTGGCTACCAACCTGGCCTTAAGTCTCTCTACTGATCTATCTGCCTTGTATTTTTCTTTAAAAAACCATTTGCAGCCAATGGCTTTTCTTCCAACTGGTAGCTCAACAATTTCCCACGTGTTGTTATTAACAAGTGCTCCATATTCTGCCATGACAGCTGCTTTCCACACATCATCATGAAAGGCTTCGAACACATTTTGAGGCAGAGATTTTTGGCATTGTGCAACATAAATCTTTGGTTTAAAAATACCATTCTTCCTTCGGGTGATCATGGGATGTGTATTAGTGGCATTACGCTGCACATTCTCTTGCCCATGACATTGTGGAGCAGTTATAGTATCAGGGGCAGACTGTCCATGATGGCTTCCAATGACTCCCTGAGCAGATTCAGTACCCAAGTCATCTCTGTCTTGAATCTCAAACTCAGCCTGTGCCTCTTCAAAGACTAAATTTTCCTCAGCCTCTTCTTCAATATGACCCTCACTGCTAGACATATCACCTTGCTGCATAGTATTATCAACCATATTGTCCTCATTATCCACAGCCTGAGTCTCATACGATGATGTACGAGACACATGCATGTCTTCATTCTGATTGGCATCAATCTCAGTTGGTTGTGGCATAGAGTCATGCACCATAGGGACTGAACTTGACCTAAAGATAGTTGAGGGTGTTTCAGTATGTGCATCCTCTCTGACTTTGAAAGGAAAAGACCTTTCATCAAATAACACACTTCTGGAAATAAAGATCCTGCCATCCTTGGCCATGCATAAGTAGCCATGATGCATAGGGGAGTACCCAAGAAAGGTACACGCCTTGGATCTATAATCAAACTTATGTTTGTTGTAAGGTCGAAGATGAGGGTAACATAGACAACCAAACACCTTGAGGAACTTGTAATCTGGTTCAATACCACACAGTTTTTGAAATGGTGAGGAACCTTCCAATACTCTTGATGGCATTCTATTAATAAGATAAACAGCACTGAGTGCAGCATAGGACCAAAACTTTAGCGGAAGTGAGGCTTGAGCCAGCAATGTTAAGGAAGTTTCAACAATATGCTTATGCTTCCTCTCAACAACACCGTTTTGCTGAAAAGTGTGGGGACAAGACTTCCTGAGCTTGACTCGTAACTTATGCATGGTATGATCCAAAAAATTGAATTCACTACCTCCATCTGACTGTACTGCCATAATTTTAGAATCAAATTGTGTTTGAACAAGAGCATTAAACAATTCAAAAGCTGTGGAAACCTCTCTTTTATTTCTCAACAAGTACAACCAGGTGTTTCTACTGAACATATCCACAAACAAAACAAAATATCTAAAACTATTAGAAGCAATTGGAGCAGGCCCCCATACATCCATTTCAACAAGCTCAAAGGGCTTGTGATACACTGTTTGAGATAAAGAAAAAGGTAATTTTTTACTTTTTCCCATCTGACAAGCTGCACAAATTGTTGTTTTATCTACGATCACTGACTTGTTAACCAACTTCACTATATCTCCAGTTGGATGTCCCAACCTCTGATGCCACAGCCAATAGTCCTCACTGTCCTTGACCGAGGTATGAAGTATTGTTGCATCCTCAAAAGTTTGACATTCAAAGCTGTACAGTCCTCATTCAATCCTTCCCTTAAGAAGCACATCCTTAGTGTTTGAGTCCTTTACATAACAAACATCAGAATGAAATTCAAAGAAGACACAATTATCCTTGGCAAACTTAGCAACTGAAAGAAGATTTTTGGTAATATGAGGAGCATGCAAAACTTGTTCTAAACACAGAGATCTAGCATTACTATTAATAACAGTATTACCAATGTGATCAATGCGAAGAGCTATACCATCACCAAGATGCACCTTACCCTTGCCAGTGTACACACCTTTATTCTGAAGTGCAGAGGCATCAGCTGTCACATGATGGGTTTCACCTGAGTCTGGAAACCATTTGTGGAATGAAACTGGACCATCAACTCTAAGAGCATTGACCTAGATTTCTTCCTCAGGACCACTCGAAGAAGCAGAGGCGTTGTCCACCACAAATGGATTGTAAGTAACCTCAGATGCTTGATTACAAGAACAGATATTGGCTTGAACCCTTGGTGCACCTATGGATTGCTGAGAGGAGACGCCTTTGAATTTCTGATCAAATCTGTGTCAGCATCTGTCAACCAAGTGACCAAGTTTTCCACAAAGTTGGCACTGTGGTCGCAACCTGCCTTTGTTCATGGCATTGTAGGACTGTTGAGGAGAGTCTTGATTGGAACCTTGAGAAGGATTTCCTGACTCACCACCATTTCTCGGGTTATAACGAGTGTAGTTTATCCCAACTGGGAATCGCGAAGAATCTTCCATTCTTGTTTCAGCATCAACAAGAATTGACACTATATTTTCAACAGAATAAGGCTCCTTACTGGCAGTAATTGCAGCAATAGTTGGTTCATACTCAAATGGTAAGCCATTCAAGATTGTGGCAATATGCTCAACCTCCGAAATAGAACTACCACATGTAGCAAGAAGATCACATGTTTGCTTAATTGCCATCGTATATTCATTTATGGACTGAGTCTCTTTCTTTATAGACCGAAGTCGACAATGTAAATTCATGACTTTGGTGGTCGAAAGATTAGAATACGTCTTGGATACAGCTTTCCAAATACCAGCCGTTGTTTCAGAACCCACAAATTTGGGTAAAAGATGAGGGCTGATAGTTGAAAGAAGCCAAGAAGCTAACGAGCTATCTTGCTTTACATATTGAAGATAGTGAAGATTCAAGATTTCTTCACCTGCACGATTATGAGCCATCTTTGCTGGAATCGGGATCGAACCATCAAGGTAGCCTTCAAAGACCGAGACCCCGAATTGTGAGAACAACCTGCTGTTTCCAAAGAAGGAAGTTGGTTTCATTGAGACAGACGTTGACCCTTTTGTTGGAGAAGATCTGTGCTTCAAGGTTCTGACTATCAACGGAGAGTTCAATCAACTCAGGGGGAGCCATGACAACAACAACGCTGGGTAAACAACAAGACCAGAAGAGGAACGAGATAGAAAAGAATGAGAGAACGAAAATCACAGAAACAGTGGATCACTCAGCTCTGATACCATGTTAACTAACGAGTAAAGAGTATATTGAAATAATACTCAGTTTCATTCATCAAAAGGGTGAGATTACAAGAGCCTTAAGCTCTCTATTTATACATGCAGCCTAACTAACGTAACTGCACTAACAACCCTAACCATGCAACTAATCAGCCACAACAGCTTTACATACTAACCAGCTCATCAGTTTTACATAGTTCATAATATCTAACATTCCAACATGTAAATGAACCAAGCTTAGGCTTTGTCCGTGTTCATTTATTTGTTTTTGAATATATCTATGTTTAATTTGTGTTTGTTTAAATTTTTAATATCGTGTTCGTTTATTTATTTTTGAAAATGTTTGTGCTTGTTTGTTTAGCTCGTTTATATGTTCATTAACATGTTCATCTATCGTCCATGAACATGTTTGTTTAACGTTCACGAACATGTTCATTTATAGCCAAAATGGTGAATTACATCACTAGTCCTTAAGCTTCACAGTTTGAACTCCAAAGTTCACTTTATATTTAATTTAGTCCCTATTTTTACTAATATTTAAAATATAAAAAAATAAAAAGAAAAGGGAAACCAAGTAAACGGGCTTATATATAAGTCGATAAACAAATTTCTTCGTGAATAAAAACGAATCAGACACACATATATTTATGTTCGTTCATTTATTAAATCAACATAATACTTCTCTAAAACAATATCTTAAAGTAAGCCCTTGACCGATTAAAAAGCAACATTCATAGAATCTTTAACTCGACTTTGTGCTCAAAAGCTAGTCAAATCATCATTAGAAATAAATAAATTTATTAAATAATATGTTAAGGTTGAGTTTGTTATATCAATATGTGCTCTATGTGCCTGGGAGACAACTTGACATATTAGATAAGGACATACAAACATATAATACAAAGACCAAGTTCTTACTCATGGTGTTGGAGATATAGATATCTTGTTCTGTTTTGTGGCAGATTGGTTTCTTGATAGTTGGCAAAGAAAAAAAAATGCAGACCTTCGGATATGCGGACAGGTACTTGAAACCTTCGCGAACATAACTTGTAGATGGTCATTAGTAAAGGTTCATCAATAATAAGAGTTCGGCAAGTTCAAACATATTATCTCAGACCACGTGTCGACGCACGTAGTTTCATTTGATGACAAATCAGTCTAGATTATCATTTCTTAGGACATCCAATTAATATCAGTGCCACAGCAACTCTCTATCAACACATGTTCAAACCACTATAAATAGCTATGCAACAAAGTGTAAAGGCACAAACACTCTTCTTCAACCAGACCACCATTAGAACTACCTTCCATCGCCATCAGAACCACTTTATTTCCACAGCCCGAGAACATTGTTCACTTTACCGGTCAACAATGATCAACCTACACTTTCTCCAAATCGTGATAAACTGTTCATAGAAATCGAGGAAGTGGGCTGCATGCTACTGTGGTAAAGGGCTCAGATTATTTGGTAAGAGTATGTGGTAATGTACTAATGTTTACTGATGCAAGTCTGGAATCGAGTGATACAAAGCATATAACTTGGTTTTTGAAAGTGGACTGCTGGGTGCTAAATTTGCATTGATCATACAAATACATAGATTAATCATGCATGATACCATACGTACCACATAGATTAGGAATCATACAAATACATTTATTATGATGCAAATCTTATTCTTGTTACATTATTTCCTACCTTGATTCGAATGGTACAGCGACATGAAACATAGAAAACGAACATATGCATATACATAACAACATTAAATTTAGCAGCAAATTGAGTCCTACCTCGAACAAGCTTTGCTTTGATATCGGTGGGCGTTTGTGTCCCGAAGTTAGCCTCTCTGTCTTCTTCAATCCTCTCGAAAACACTCACACTGCTCTTAAGCGAAGGCATTATCCCCAGCTTCCTCCACTTGAAGAACCCTTTCTTCTTGTCCGTTAATTTCTCCATCTGCATTTGCATCGCCAGGCATTGGCTCTGCACCCTCAGCAGCTCCTCTTTCAGCTTCTTTATCTCCATCTGTTGAGCGTTGATTTCCCGTTTCGACAGGCACCGAGCCGGGGGTTCGAGTCCGGCTGCGTTTGGACTCCTCGTCCCGCCGAACGATCCGCTCCATTCGACATGCCGGTTGAGCTTGGTTTGTTCGGAGAACAACACTTGAATCACGGTTCGAACGGGCAAACGCTCGTTCTGAGCCGCGTGCAGGGATGCTTCTGGTGAGAGTTTTCGACAGTCTATCAATCTGCAAAGAACTTTCCTATATTGCTTCGACACAGCTGGATGTGCCTGCAACAATGTAACATGTTTTTCTTAATTTAAACAAGATTAATCGACTGAATCACGGGTGAAGCGACAACAGACTAAAAAGCGTCCTAAAGATGGACACATTTTGCCATTACATGTTAGGTTTCACGAGATTACAGGAACTCTAGAACCTATAAAACTTAAAAAAAAAATTATGAATAATCTTTTTGCTGGCGAGTCCGACTACTCATAAACAAGACAACAACCTAAAAATCTTTCTAAGGGCCCATAATGTTCCCTGATATCTCCATCTCCAATAATATAGAGTTTAACCCCTTTTTTTCCTACGAAAAGAAAGAAAGATTACAAATGTTGGAATCTGAGGTGAAAAAATGAGCTGAATTAGAACTCTGGGTCCAAAACATGATCTTAATATCTGAATCTGATCTAATTAGAAACAATTAATTTCTGAACTAGAAAGTTTTCAAAATAATATGAACTTACCTTGAGATAAGTGTCAATGGCGCGATACAGGCCATCATCCATGGCTCGGGCATGGCTAGGAAGAGCAGCACCAAGAGCAATAAAGTCATCCAAACTCAGATTAGTATCCAAAGCAGCTTCAGCCAAGTAGCAATCCACAAGCTTAGCTACTTTAACCACCGCACTGCCGCTTCTAGTGCCTTCGTCTAGCCCGGCAAATCTCTTAACCAACCTTATAACGAGCTCGACGTCCAACAGTGTGCCAAAAGTGTGACTAAACGAGGGAATCATGAGCTCTTTCAGGGAAGCTTGGTCAAGCTGCCATGAAATCCTTTTCTCCACCTCCGCTCTGTACGAAGGCTCCACGCCGACCATGTTGGCCGTCCGGAGAAGGCGTAGGAGGAAGTTGCACGGGATGGAATCCCTCTCGGGTGGCAGAATTCCCACCAGGGTTTCGACAAAGAACCTCTTCTTCATCCACGAAGCCGTCACGCTTTCCGGCGATGGCTCTTCAAGACTCGCATGACCCTTTTCAGCCGCATCACTGGATAGATCAGGTAACCATTTCGACGCGTAATGCACAATGATCGAGCCTATTAAGTCGGGATGAACCCCCTTGGACTTAATCCCTGAGATGGTCTTCACAAAGTAGTCCATGTCAAGGATACATGCATCATCGAACCAACATTCGGCTGTGGATTGATTCGGCTTTCCCGGGAAAGTGAAGGATGGTTCTGGCAAGGCTAGCTTACTCATCCTAAACCTTAAACAGTACCAGAAGACTGAATTGAGAGGAAACAGCTCTATGTTGTGCTTCAAATGGACAAGTTGGTTTCTGGGGGACTAGATAACATTGGGTTGGTAGGGAGTAAAATGTAAAAAAGTGAAACTTGAGGTCCTTAAGATTGAGGATTGATTCATTTAGATACTATGGGAGGCTGAAATGAAGATGGAGATGGATAAGAGAGATAAAAGATAGAGACAAAATCTGCATAAATGCTAAAATATTCCATCAAGTTACAGTGAGGCACAACATGAACTTATTCTCTGCTTTCTCCCTAAGGCGAACAAAGATAATTAATATGAATACCTTGGAGTGAAAGTGACCTGAAACTGATCTCTCTTATCCTACATGGTGTTTTTGGGTTGCAGCTGGATTGGTGTACGTATTCATATGCCCTGTGTGACATCAAAGCCTATACAAAATCCGAACCTAGGAACCTTCCTAGTTTCTACCATCATCCCACAGTGCAAGTCCCAGACTAGGGAAAAGGGTTGTCGATGTCGAACCTCGGATTTGTTGGATATCAGATGTCAAAACTTGTACAACTATTGCAGAATCATGAATGGTGGGTAAAGGTATAGTTCTAAATCTTTTTTTTTTTACCTGTAAACATCAGAATCCAATAGGTCTTCATATTTTTTCCCAAGGAAAATGATTAAAGCAAGTTAACATGGATGACCAAAAACAAAGAACCTTTTGCCTGGAAATGTCCATATGATATGATGAGAATGAATGAGACATAGACATAAAGCCAAAGAACAAAGATTGTTACTTTCTGCATACGGGGCCATTATCACCGTTTATATATCTCAAGACCTCATTTTTCTTTCTCGATGTGGAATTAATGTCCATGCTACGATTCGAACCTCGGATTTGTTGGATATCAAATGTCGAAACTTGTACAACTATTGCAGAATCATGAATGGCGGGGAAAGGTATAGTTCTAAATCATTTTTTTTTACCTATAAACATCAGAATCCAACAGGTCTTCATATTTTTTTTCCCAAGGAAAATGATTAAAGCTAGTTAACATGGATGACCAAAAACAAAGAACCTTTTGCCTGGAAATGTTCATATGATATGATGAGAATGAATGAGACATAGACATAAAGCCAAAGAACAAAGATTTGTTAATTTCTGCATATTGTCACGGGACTATTACCACCATTTATATATCTCAAGATCTCTTTTTTTCTTTTCGATGTGGAATTAATGTCGATGCTATGATTCGAACATCGAATTTATTGGATATCAAATGTCGAAACTTGTACAACTATTGCAACCAAAAACAAAGAATGAGACATAGACATAAAGCCAAAGAACAAAGATTTGTTACTTTTTGCATATTGCCACTCACAGGATCATTACCCTCTTCATAAAGATATGTTCAATAAAACGTGCAGCATCACTGTTTATATATAACAAAGACTTTTTTTTTTTCTTCTCTAATGTGGTTGATTCTCGAGAAATCAAAACCTGCAACTCTGCTCTGAGTATGTAGAGCAATACCAGAAACGCATGGCTTTTATCGGTCCGTCGAGGCCGTATTACGTATGAAAAACATGAACATAACACGTACACAAATTGTCATATACAACTTTTGGGAGCTCACAGTACAGTCAAAAAGATATGAAAATGGAGCTGTTAAGTTCTGAGAGGCAATACTCAAAAGAATTTAGATCAAAAAGGGGTTTCAATTTATGTGAATCCAGATGAAATTCTACAAGATACAGCAACTAAACAAACACTAAGCTCAACATCCAAGGAAATGAACTATAACGAAGTCGAGCATTTCTGTTTTAAGCTAATGTTCTTTGTATAAATAAAAATAAATTCTAGAGCCAACAGTCACCTACCTAGCACTGCTTCTTATCAGCTTCTTATTCTTCCTGTTGGGCAACAAATGGAAGAAACCTTTTTTTTTCCTATATACTGCTAGGAGTTGATGTTTCCGATGAACTTCCAGTTGAGTCACCTGCGGCTGCATTGAACGATGAACCGCTCGCAAGAGAGCCATTTCCGCTCTCAGACACGACCGGGATCTTAACAGCTGCTCTCTCCATCTCCTTCTCGAGTTCTTCTTCCCTGCGCAATGCTGTGAATTGGGTATCCAAGGACCTGGCTGCTCCTAGCCATGCAAGAACAATCACCAGAAGTATCCCTCCAAGGTATGGGGTTGAATTTGCAAGTGATCCGAAGGTCAAGATCATAAACTGTTGAATCAGAGCACCTCCTGATTTCCCCAGTGGATTGCATACAACGTCGATGGCAGCCTTCCCTTTAACCTAAAGATAGCATCAAATAGATTCTAAGTTAACTATCAGAAGTTGCACAAAAAAGTAGGAAGTCCAATTTTTCAGCAAAGATTTCAAACCTTGGTGTCCTCGTCCAAAGGAATATAGGCCATTTCTTTGCAAGGATCGAATAAACTGTACTTTGCACTTTTGCTGAAAATGTTTTGCAAGGCACCCACATATACGGCCGCAAGAAGAGGAGTCATGCCGAACTGTGTGAGAGTTGGTGCAAGAGGACCGCCAAATAATATCAAGGAGAAGAAACCAACTCCGGTCAGAAGCAGGACAGTGGGTGTTATGCTGGCAGCAACTCCCCATCCGTATTTGTCAAAAATAAATTGACTCAGCAGCATCATAGTGAATGTTGCAATTCCAGTGGCAGTCGAGAAGTCACCCATGAAAGAGGAGTATTCGTTCGGGCTTGGAAACTGCAATATGGAGGGAGAATCATTAGTTACTAAGCCAGTTACAATACATATAAATATATAAGAGAGTGAAAAGCAAAAAACAGGATAATAACCAAAGAATTTTACCTGAGCTTTAAGCTTCGATTTCCAAGTAACTTCAACAAGGTTGATGCTAATACCATATGCAACCACCAAAGTGGCAAGATCCCTAATGTACCTTGATGACACCAAGAATTTCAAGCTCTCCATTGTTCCCATCTTAGGCTTTTCCTGCAAACCGGTTGACAATAAAAAGAAACGAGGCTTCATATGTGTTCTGACAAGATCACTTTAAATGCATATACAACATAAGCATGGTGAAAAGTTCTTCCAAACTCAAAATATCTCAGCAACTCAAATTATTTGAAATGAACATAGAACATTTGGAATCAAATATGAAAAACAAGAAAAACAGCTCAAAAATGGATTACCTTCTTCTTCTTGCTACGTGTGGGAAGAGGGACAAACTTATTCACCCACCAGTACAGGAAACAGATGACAAGGCCCATCAGCACAACAATGCTCATCATTCCCTTCAAGGAGACGGCCCAACCATCAACTCCGGGACCCAAATTTTGCCTCAATGTAGAAAAGTACTTAACAGTTCGACCAGAGAAAATGAGAGCTATATTGGCTCCTAGACCAAACAGAGGATAGAATCTTTTTGCTTCGTCTACAGTAGTTATCTGCACAGGAAAATGCAACAGTAGGTAAATAAAGCTTTAGTTATCAAAACCAGGCAAAGATTCAGAGAGCAAGTTAACAGTAAAAAATAGACAAAATGCACCAAACAAAGGCATAGAAATACAAGTAGGTTTCCAGTAAACATGCAATAAAGCAAATGTCACAATCATTCCTTTCTCTTTTGCTCCATGCATGCACCAGGGATGCTGAAAGAGAGACGTTCGCCTTAAATCCTGAAATATAGGATACATGAAATTGCACCTAAGTTTTATTTTTCTCAAGTATCTCATGGATTCGATTTCAGTACCATCAAACAAAGATAGTCGGGAAGTAAAATTTTCAAGTCAAAGAATAATTTTAGTTAAGGGACCAATTATGAATCTGAAAGATCAAACTTGAAAGAACAATTCTCCTAGTAAATAACATGTCAGAATATGGAGAAAGAACATGAATTTGAAGAGGAAAACAATCGGACGACGTCAACGCTCCCAACTTTGTCCAAATGAAATCACCATACAGTAAGCCAATGCAAACAATATCACTCCTTTCTTGTCCAAATCCTCAAGCAAAGGTCACATAGTATAATGTCATTCATGAAATGTAGAACTTTAACTTCCATCTCATCAAGAGTAAGGAAATTTATAAAACAACTTTCTCAACATTTGTGGATGTCTAATTGAAAACCAATTAGAACTAAAGGACTCTAACAAAATCTTTGAAGCAAATGTATCATTGAACATACTAACTAGTTTTTAAATACAGAAATCAACCAGAAGTCCAGAACTAATCAAAAGAAGCAAAATCAATGATGCAAACATATCATAGAAGATGCTAAGTAGTTTTGAAAAACATAAAGCAAGCAACTAGATGATTAGATGTGTAGTCAATTCATACTGGCAAAAGCTTAAACCAATACTAACTAGTGAGATCTGCATGTTAAGGAGTGCAAAACAATTCCAAAGCCTGACAGATTTACAAATTTTAATTAAAAAATCACTAATTTCTGACACAAGAATCAATATAAATAAAACCAACATGCTTATACAATCATATGTATAAATAACTTCCAAGAGATAATATATTCACCTGATTGGCAAACCCCCAAAACAGAACAGAAATGACCACGCTGCCCCAGAGTTCAGCCATGACATAGAACAAACAGAAACTCCAAATCCTCATAATTGCAAGAGGACCAAGGAATCTGGGTCCAAGAACCGTAAGAAGCTTATCAGCAAGTGCCTCAGGGTGGATGTAATTGCTGAGAGGATACAACAGAAACCCAAATGCACCAAAAAAGGCTATAAAGGGGAAAATAACAGTATAGAAAAGAGCCTTCTTTGGCAACACATCAGCCAACTTGGTGTACAACAACATGAACCCAACAGCCATAGGCAAATTAACCCATGTCTTTAAGAATGGTATAATCTCAGCACTGCTTCCTTTAGCAGTCACGACCAACACATCCTTCGTATCCCTAAGGATTGTGTAATTGAAAAGGATGCAAAAGAACATTAACCCGAGTGGGATAATCTTCTTGAGAGTCACAAGCTCAATACCCAACAACTTTTGCGGCTGAGTTTCACCATACAAAGGCTGCCGATCAGCTGCAGCAGCAGCCTCAGCCTTGCAGATAAAGCTCTTCCCTTTAGGGGATAATAAACCATTTGGTTTTGCTACAACGCTTGGAACTCTTTTGTAAGATAGAGATAAGCCATTAAGGCCTAAGGGTTTTGTGGCAAAAAGCCTCTGCTTTAAGCCTTGTGATGGGTTCAAAAGGCTTCTGACTCTGGTTGGATTTGGTGGCAGCGAAAGCAGCCCCCTTGTTTGTAAAACAGCTTCCATGTCTCTCTTAAGGTTCCTTCAAAAGAACTGAGAAATCAAATCCCAATAAAGATTTCAACTTTCTTCAGAACATAAGAGAAACACAGAAGAAAACTTCTAAGAAAGAAAAAGAGAAAGGAAGATAAAGAGATAAGGTGGCTGCCCGAACTTCTTATATAAAGAGATTTTAAATAAGAACAAAAAGTTGCAGATTAGAAGGAACAGGTGGAGAAACTGAGATAAGGAAACTTATTTATTGAATTACTCAATTACCATTTCCCAAGCTCAACAACCCAAGCTGCTGGCCAATATTTGACCAACTTGCCATCTTTGATTAAAAATATCAATTTGGTTTATATAGGAAATTTGAGATATTTTCCACTTTTTCTTCATTGCTCTCGTGGACCGGTCACATCATATAAACTTGGCTTTAATGTTTATTGCTCCCTAAACTATATCCTAAATTTCAGATTGATCCTTTTTCGTTCAAAAGTTATACTCAAACTATCTATTTGTTCCCGGTTTAACTAAAAAATAATATCATCTAATAAGAATATGACACGTGACACGTCTAAATTGATGTCGTGCAGAATAAATATGAAAAAAATGATTGTTTAAGTTAGAGTATCAATTAACTAGTTTGTATACTCGTGTAATTTAAGAATAATTGCATGTATGATTAAACAATTATTTTTAATAAAAAAATATTAAAAATGTGACGTACATAACTATTTTTAAAAAAATAATAATTAATTTGATTTTAGAGTTTATAGTTTAATGTTTAAAGAGTATAGATTTTAGTGATTTAAATTTAGGGGTTATGATTAAATTTTAAGGTTTAGAGTTCAGTACTTAGTTGTATGGTTAGGGAATTAGATTTTACGTTTTAAAGTTTAAATAAGTTTTTTTTATCATCTGTGAATTAAATATTAATTCAATAATAATTTAAATTTAATTGTAGGTCTTATCTTTAATGTTTTTAAAAATATATATTTTTAAAAATACATCTTTAATTTCTTATAATACGTTAAAAGATTTAATTATAGATTTTTTAAAACCAAAAATTTTGGAAATTCAATTGAATATCACTTGTGAAAATAAAAAAAAACATTACTTTAGTACTTGTTATATTATATGTATATGATTTTTTTATTAAATAGATATTACATTCTCATATCGATATTCGAATTCGTACAAAATGAGGCAATATAAATTTTTTTAGCCACTAGGGTAATTAGTGAATTTTAATTATTTTTAATAGACGTATAGGATTGATAATTTAGAGTTTAGACCGTTTATGAAAATGTGTCCAAAGTATATGCAATACTAGCCGTGAAACTATGGAGGTGGAAATAAAGGTCTCCCTCATGAATCATATAATTAATGTTTCAGCCCTCGATTTTTTTATAAAAATATAATTGAGCCTCTTTAATAAAATCACATTCAATTGATTATGGGGCTCGAAAATACATTAATTAAAGAATTATATTTTGATACACACAAGCTGTGTAAATAAAAATTTACGCAACCCTTCATATTTAAACTATAAAATCTAAAACTTAAATCTCTAGTCCTAATCAGGGTCGGCTTGGGCTTTTGGTGGCCCAGGGCTAACCTACAAATTGGGCCCTAAATTAGGGTCATGTTACATTTAGCTCAGTTACAAACATAACGGATGCTATTTCGGCCACTGCGAGTATCGCGGTTGTAAAAGTATTTAATAACATATGCTATTGTAGATAGGGGTGGGCAAAATTCGACTCGAAAGAATCAAATTATTCAACTCAACTCGATGCGAAAAACTCTATTTCGGCTCGTAATTTCATAAACTTGACTTGTATCGAAAAAATCAAATAAATTTTGATTTATAAAATGAAAATTCGAATAACTCAAAATTTTTAGTAACTAATGGATTAATTTTCAAGTTTGAGTTTAGTACCTCAATTTTGTCTAATATATCTATCACATATAAAAAATATTAATAAATATATATATGTATATTGTATATGGTTATAGAAAACCGTTTAAATTGAAACTAATTAGTACCATAACATTATAAATGTTTTACAATTAAATTTGAATAGAAACTCGAACAACTCGACTTGAAAAAAAATCAAATAAAGTTTGAGTTATAAAATATGGTTGGTCAACTCGACTAACTCAAATTTTTTGACTCGAGTCGATCGAATGCCCACCCCAAATTATGGACATAACAGTTGCAGGTATCACAGTTTCGGATGGTGCTGCTACCACCGTATAATGGTAGTTAAATCCTTGTCCATAATAACAAGTATTAAAAATGGACCCCTAATAACAAGTATTAAAAAATGAATTTTAAGAGCAAACCCCTAATAATAAATTTTAGAAAAAATTAACCCATATTAACAAATATTAAAAAAATTAAACCTCTAATAACAAATAAATTGTACCCATAAATATAATTCGAAAAAATACATTACAAACTTTCCCTAAGCGTGGGCCTTGGGCGGGCGCCCTTGCCATGGTCGGCCTTGGCCCTAACACCCTAAAACCTAAACTCTAAATTCTAATTAACCATAAACCTCAAATTCTACACCCTACACACAAAACCCCTAAACCCTAGCCTAAAACCCTAAAATTAAAAGGCTTGCGTAAATTAAAGTTTACACAAACTTGTATATCAAAGTATTTTCCTTAATTAAACTATCTTACCAATATAAATCATCATTTATTGTTATTGTTTTGACGTAATATTTTACTTGTTATTAATTGTTGACGTGGCAAATGAATTTAATTGACGTAATGGAAAATTTATATCATAGACCTGGCTTACCACATCAGTCATGGTCTCAAACAATGAAAATTACTCACTTCACCATTTTTTTTCTCCCATAATTTTTTTCAACAAGTGAATCTTCACTAATTTTTTCGTGTCATTTAAAAAAAGTTTTTTTAAGTTACTCTATTATTAAATTAATGACATAGAAAATAATAATAAATTGAATAATTTTTATTGGATGAGACCATGACCGATGTGATAAGTTAGGCTCATAATATAATTTATCGACGTAATGGATTTAATTAAGAAATTTAAAATGTGTGTAACGTATTTAAAATATTAAAACCATATATTATTAATAATAAAAATTTCAAAATTAGATCATTCGACATAAAAATCAAAAAATAAAAAATATATATTAAAAAACTAGAATATTAAAAGAAATTCAAATGCCTTCATTGAATAAATCTTTAACAATCTCTCGACAACTTGAGTCAGTATCTTTTCTCAAATATGTTTTCAAAGAATTTCTCAAATATGTTTTCAAAGAATTTATGTTCTCAAATATGTTTTCAAAGAATTTAGTTTTATATATAATTTCGACAAATATTACATTAAGATCTTCTTAAAATAAAATGAAATAAAAATTATAGTAGCAGATCTTGAAGCTCAATAAATCAGGAGTCTAAAAGTGATTAAAATGTTATATGATTTTAAAAAATCAATTACAATTAAAAAGTTTAGAAGGAGTGTCAAATTTTGGTGTCTTCCAATTTATTTTTTTCTCTTTTTTTATTTGAAACATTAAAAAATAAAGAAAAACAAAAGGAACCATGAAATTTGAGATTTAAGAATAAAAATTAATATTGAAATAAAAACCCAACAAAAAATTTTAATTTGTGTATATATCAATTATATCTCGTCAAACAATTATTTATTAGTTTTTGTAGTTTTTACTTGTAGGAGAAACTAGTATTTTAAAATATAAGTTTAAATTCACATATTTTTTTAGGTGAATAGAAATTCTATTTAATCACATAAATTATGAAATTTACAGAAAAAATATATAGACCACCGAACCAATTCAAATAATTTTAAATTTACATATTTGTAATTTTTGTTTATGACAATTTAAGTTGTATATATAGAATTTATATTTTCATAATTCCAATTAAATTGAATTTATAAAAGGTTATATTTTGATACGCAACCATTTTTATTTAAATTATAAAATATAAAACATAAATCTCTAATCCTAATCGCTAAATTCTATACTCTAAATTCTAAAATCATAAACCTCTAAATCCTACAATATAAACTCTTAAACCCTAAAATTGACAAATTTTATAAATTATGATTTACATAAACTCGTGTATCAAAGTATTTTTCTATTTGTAAATATATATTAATGTGAATTGTAATAATTTTAAGAAAACAAAACAATTTTTTCAAATATTTTTGAAGGGTCTGAGTAAAAGTTTTTAAAAATCGAAGGGATTAAATAACAATTTTCCAGGCATTGCGGGCGGGGGTCATGGTCCCACGTAGATCCGCCGCTGTGTGAGATCCCATGAGCTGAAATGTATATTCTATGGTCAAACAAATATTATTTTTCAAAGAAACATTTCCATTTGAACCCTGTTTTTGAAAATCATAAATTAAACGTGGGGTATTGCTTCCTTTAAGCTCAAAATTTCCAAAATGAACACCACCATTGCCATTGGTGTGGACCAAGAGTTTGGTAGGTCAAAATAAGTGGCTTACACGTGCAGTCTCACCAGCAGAGATAGACCGATAGGGTTAGAGGAGGCAGACGTCTCTCTGAAATTTTAAAATTTATATATAATTTAAAATATTTTTTAAAAAATTATGTAATTTTTATTAAATATTTATTTTCACTCTTAGAATTTTATAAGTTTATCTCTTAAAATAAAATCACGTGTCGATTCTTGACATCTAGCCTAATTGCTTCTTAGTTCTTCCTCTTTGATTTTAGAATATTCCAAACTCAATGTATAATTAATCGTCTATTGGGGGATGGAATCCGATGGTATCATAACGAGACTTGCAATATCCAAACAAAATTTAGACATTCCCAATACTAAGCAATGTAGTGTGAAAAACTAAAACTATGCTACAAGTGTAGACAAATATAAATAAAGGAGTGTTTAGACAAGGCACGGCTGTTGTCCCGCTCAGAGTTGCTAGGCAAGTTTCAAACACTCCATAATTTGTCAGGGCCTGGCCATTCTCCATTGCTATGCCCCCATGGAACTCTACGACGCCGACGGAACGGTGCGAGTGTCTTATTAATTGCGTATAAATATGCAACACATGATTGAAGAAGAAGCTTCTAACAAATATAAATGTGTCTTTTTTTTATAAGGGGAAGGGTTACCGGAAACTGAATCAACTTTAATATTATGTATGGGTAGAGACGGAAATATTAATCCCACATCAAAAAAAATAAAAAAATTTATGTTATAAAAACGATGACGTTGCACATTTTATTACATATATTTTTTTGGAAAAAGAGTAATGGCCTATTGAAATTAATATTACTCAGATTTTTTTTTTTGTCTTTAGAACACAAAAAAATTATGAAGAGCTCAATTGAGTCGGGAGGTACGCAAACGTTGCCTTCCTCAAAGCGATCACTTCGTTGCTTAAAGGTAACGGTAACCGCTGCCTGTGATGCCCACGCCTACCCTCCTTGTTATTATCCTCATCTGTCGAGCTTTTCGTAAGATTTTTCCTAAATGTGATAAAAGTCGGCCAAACATGTTTCCCTAAAAAATGGGAAATCATCCTTGAATTTGGGCAAAAAAAATTTTACTTTTCGATGGTGCAAATTACTTTCAAATAACACATATTCAACCCATTTATATAAAAATTAAGTATTTCATATACGATGTAATGGTAAATATCATGTACAGAAATTTAATTTTTTAAGAGTAAATATCACTACGACGATTATTATTTAGGTTTTCAATGTTGATAATATTATTGTAAGATCAAACCGTTAATACTGACTGGATAATAATAAAAAAAAAAGGCAGATAAAGAAACCGTGTCGTGGTATAAACTACTGCCTTATAAACGATTTTGCCTCTACGTGTGTAATCGTTGTTGTAGGCGATCGTCCCCCGAAGTTAGCACGGTAGCTCCGAATAATCATATACCTGAAGATCGGAGTGGACAATGGTGGAATTACTCTTCTCACAGAAAGAATAAAAGAGAACTTTGAAAACTGAAAACTAAAGATACATTAGATCTGAAAACTCTCTCTATTTATAGGTTGTACACACGGGTTAAACACGGCAAATTGAATCAGTCTTAAACATTGATTTCTGAGTTTAACGGCTGGTCAAACTGCTGAAATTAAGCCACTCGTTAATTAGGTGATAAAAATCAAGAATCAATCAGCAGATTGATTCCGATTTTATTCTAATTAATAGACTAATTTACAACTTATTAAAATGTTCCAGTTTCAATAATTCTCATATAATTTGGTTCAAGAATTCAAATTTTCAGAAAACAATTATAAAGAAATTATTCTGAATTTTTCCCAAAAAGATAGAACGCATGCAGACCTGTCAAAGACACGTGTTACCACGAACACGACCACAAACCAAACCAAGCGGCAGCAGCGAGTGCGTGCGAGATAGTTGTTTAACAACATTCAACAAATGAGAGAATGAAAGACTCTTTAAATACCATTCCCAAGAGATGTACCCCCCAATGTGGGATATAACCAACATTCCCCCACAAATTCAGAATAATCCTTTAAAAGAGAAAATTTTAATTAAAACTGAGAGAAGAGCAATTGCGAGATTAGATGCTTAAGCACTAGTGAACGTATCTAAAACTAGTACATAGTGATGATGAGTAATTCTTCTCTTACATAAGGGAACGAATCTTGAACTTTCTAAAATTAGGGTGAACTCATAACACACAACTAACCTTTTCGTCCTCCAAAGTCCTCGATGTGTCTACAAAGAGTATATACAGATGTGTCTATATGTGTAGCCATCTTTCCTCATGATTCTAGTAAGTGTACTAGAAAAATGGACCAAAGTTTTCCATAGAAGGTGACTAATCCTTCTCACTTACGTAGGTTATTTCATCAAGTCCGTCTCTTTAGGACCACCCAAAATATGGGCTATGGAATAATTATGAGCTTTTATAACAGCTCAACCTCACAAAAGGTAAGGTGAATTTCTTCAAGTTCATCTTAAAATGAACCACCCAAACTCTAGGATAAAAAATCACTAAGAATAAATATTCAACCTCATAATCGATGAATTCAATATGTCATTCTCACTAGGAACACCCAATCTCTTGGGGTTGAATTCATTAAGAGTTTTATGAAAACTCATCCTCTCTAATGGTAAGTTCACATAATCCTTCGCGATTTGGACTACCCACTTAGCACTGGGTTACAAACTTATTAAGAGTACATATTCAACCAAAAATTGGTAAATCCATCAAGTCTTTCTCACTAAGACCACCCAAAGCCTGAGCTATGAATTTATTAAGAGCAATTAAGCTCATCATGTGCATGTATATTATTCGCCATAGGGATATGTAAGAGAAATATACACTATAAGTCTTTTCCATGGCTTCGTTTGACCATATTGAACTTAGATAACTAAGTTGAGTATCCACCATGAATTCCTCAACTAATGGGCTTTAGACCCATTCCCCTCGATGAATCCAGAACCAAATTTTGACTTAACCCCTTGGTAAGTGGACCAGCAAGGTTTCTTTCCGACTTCACATACTCTAAAGAAAGTACTCCGTTTATTATTAGGTGTCTTACATATTTATGTCTTATGTGAATATGTCTCGTCTTACCATTGTAAGCTTGGTTTTGAGCCACACATATTGCAGCTTGTGAATCACACAATAAGGACACTAGAAGAGTTGGTTTTCCCCACAAAGGTATTTCTACCAACAAATTTCTTAGCCACTCAGCTTCTTGCCCGGCTAAGTCAAGAGCAATAAACTCTGACTCTATGGTAGAATGAGTAATACAAGTCTGCTTAGCAGATTTTCACGAGATCGTTGTGCTACCTAAGGTAAAGACATACCTACTCGTAAAGCTTACTTCATCATTTTCGGTAACCCAATTGGCATCACAATATCCTTCTAAGACTGGAGGATAGCCAACAAAATATAGTTTCCAATCTATAGTACCCTCAAGATGCTTAAGTAAGCGTCTCAGAGCAATCCAATGTTCACCACTAGGATTATGAGTATATCTACTCAACCTACTCACAACATAGGCAATATCAGGTCGAGTATAGTTCATTAAGAATATAAGTCTCCAGATAATTTTGGCATATTCTAGTTGAGAAACACTACTTCTTTTATTTTTAAGGAGTCATATACTAGAATCTTAAGGTGTTTTAACAGGGATGACATCAAAACTATCAAATTTTTTTAACACGTTCTCAATATAGTGTGTTTGATCTAAATAAAATCTTTTTTTCATTTTTGACAACTTTAACTCCTAAGATTACATCAACCTCTCCTAAATCTGTCATCTCAAAGTTAGTGGACAAGAAATGTTTTGTTTTGTTAATGGATTCAATATTAGTTCTGAATATTAACATGCCATCAATATATAAGCTTATGATAGCATAATCAGTACCAAACATTTTTTAATACATGCATGCATTCGCTCCATTTACTATAAAACCAAAACTCATAATGTTTTTATGAAATTTCTCATAGCACTGTTTTGGAGCTTGTTTAAGGCCATAAAAGTGACTTTTTAAGTTTACACACTTTGACTTCCATGCCAGGTGTATCAAAACCTGGTGGTTGCTCCATATAGATCTCCTCGTCTAAATCTCTATTCAAAAATGTAATCTTTACATCCATTTGATGTATGTGCAACTTATGAATGGAAGCTATCGTAAACAAGGCACAGATCGTTGAGATTTTCTTGATAGGAGATTATGTGTCAAAGAAGTCTATATCAAACTTTCGAGGGAACCCTTTGACTACTAGTCTTGCTTTATATTTTTAGATTGACCCATCGGGTCTGAGTTTCTTTCTGAAGACCCACTTTGAGTTAATAGGTCTAAATCCTCTAGGTAATTTAACCAACTCTCATATGTGATTAGACATTATTGACTCTAGTTCATCATTTATTGCAGTTCTCCAAAAACTAACGTCAAATGAACTTATATCTTCATCATGCGACTTTGGATCCTCATATAAAAGAAAATCCTGAGCTATAAAAACAGAAATTGACTCTACATCACTTATTTCAGAGATAAAGGAAGTTAGAAAGTTTGGACCAAAGGTAGAGTCTACCTTTTGTCTTTTACTTCTTCTAGGCTCTAATTCTATCTCTAGAGTATCCTTGGCAAGAACAGAAGAAGTTAAGGCATGACTTTCTAATTGTGTTTTAAAACTTAAACTAGGTCTTTTTAAAGGAAATATATATTCAAAGACCACAACATCCCTAGTGTCACAAATAGAAAAATCATTCAGATACATGAATCTGTATGCGGCACTGTTTGAAGCATACCTAATAAACACTACATTAATGGTTTTGGGACCAATGGTAGACTTCTTAAAGTTAGGGAAACCAATTTTTGCTAGACACCCCCACACTTTCACGTATTACAGATTTGATGTATAACCTTTTCCAAAACTCGTATGGAGTATAGTCCAATTTCTTACGAGGTACTCTATTTAATATGTGATTTGATGACAAAATGGCTTCCCCCACATGTTATCGGATAAACCATAATTTATAACAAGGAGTTTATCATCTCCTTTAAAATTTTATTTCTCCTCTCAGTTATACCATTCTGTTAAGGAAAATAGAGGTAGATATTTCATGAATTATGTCATTATTTTTACTCACCTCTTTAAAAAAAATAGACTCGTATTCACCACCTTTATCGAATCTAGGTCGTTTTATTATCATATCAAGCTGATTTTCAACTTCTGCCTTATAAATAAGAAAAAAGTTCTCAGTTTCATCTTTAGTTCTAAGGAGATATACCTTTGTATATCTTGAAAAGTCATCTACAAAGGTTATGTAGTAGTGTTTACCTCCTTTACTTTTAGAGTTTCTAAAGTCTGCTAGATCAAAATGTACAAGTTCTAACAAATCATTTTTTCTCTTAGAAAACGTCTTAAAAGAAGGTTTAGCATATTTGGCTTCTACACAAATCTCACATTTGTTAAAGCTTTTATCGTCTAGATTAGAAAGTAGATTCATTTTTATGAGTTTCTTTAAAGAATAAATGTTTACGTGTCTTAATCTAGCATGCCACATATCTGAAGTCTCAGCAATATAAACAAAACTTGTGGTTTTATTACTTTTATTAAACTGGGTTTTGATTACAAATAAACCTCTGTTTAAAAAGTTTTTCCCAACAAAAAACACATTTTGGGAAGTACAAGTTTATCTGCTTCAAAAACCAGTTTAATGCCCGCCTTGTTGATTAATCCACCACTAATCAAATTTCTATGCAGGAAAAGTACGTACAGAATATTATGTGAGGCTAAAGTTTTACCAGATGTCAGCTTTAGTAAAATATTCTATTTGCATAGCACTTCTAAACTGCTGGAGTTCCCCATGTACACTTGTTCAACATGTTTTACATCTTCGAACTCGGTGAACAGCTCTCGTTTGGCGTAAATTTTTTTGGAAGCACCAGTGTCTACGACTCACTCAGCATTGTTCTCTACTAGGTTGACTTCAGAAACCACCGCTGCTATAATGTCTTCAGCATTCTTAGCAATGTTTAGTTATGGTTTGTTCTTATTCTGGCGGTCTGATCGTTGTTGGCCCTGGTAAGCTTTGTGTCTGGCTCGTCCGCACACATAAAAATTGAAAGACTTTTGTGGAACCTTATCCTTCGCATGCTTCTTGAAGTTGACAGGCTTTTGGGTTTTGACCTTCTACTTTTGGCCACATCGTCTTATGGCTTAAAAGAAAGATTATTAGAATAAATCAACTTATCCTTAAGTCAGTTGGGTTTTTTTATTTTCATGTGGCTCAGTAGCTCCTCAATTGTGAACACCTTCTTCTTGTGTTTCAGAGAGTTGCGGTAGTCAGACCAAGACTTTGGCAGCTTCTCTAGGAGGATATTTGCTCGCAGGACTTCGCACACATTTATGCCCTCAGCCAGGATGTCAGAAACCAGCTTCTCATAATTATGGACCTGATCCATGATTGGCTTGTCGTCGGATATCTAAAATTTGAGCCACTCGCTGACCAAGTATCTTTTTATTCAAGCATCATTGACTTCATACTTCTTTTCTAGTGTGTCTCATATGGCCTTTGCATTTTTTTCTTTTAGAAACATGCCAAACAGTTTGTTCGACATATGACTTAAGAGAAAGCCGCGAATGATCATGTTGTCATTCTCATACTTGTCGATAGACGTTTGAGCAATAGCAGGAAAATTTATAGACTGCAGGACTGCACTTGTGGTGGTAGGAGTGGTGTCACCATCAACCGTAATGAAAGCAGCGTCTAAGGACGATAGAGTCATCGAGGACAGAGGCGGTGGCTTGAGCAACACATAGTCAAGATCATGTTGCTCAAAGAATATGATTATCCGTTGGGACCACCTCCGATAATTGGTCTCGTTGAGTGCGTTGAGCTTTGACATATCTGTAACAAGCTTTGGCACTGGGTTTGGCATTTTATAGTATAAAAATTGTTTCTAAATTGTTGGTAATATTATTGCAAGATCAAATCGTTAGCACTGACTGGATAATAATAAACAAAAATAAAAGGCAGATAAAGAAACTGTGTCGTGGTATAAACCACTGCCTTATAAACGATTTTGCCTCGATGTGTGTAACCACTGTTGTAGGCAAAAAAACTAAAGATACATTAGAACGCGCGCTGACGTGTTGAAGACACATTTTACTATGACCACAACCACAAACCGAACTGAGCCAGCCGGCAGCGGCGCGCGTGTGCGAGAGAGTTGTTTAACCATATTTAACAAGGGAAGGAAATGAAGACTTTTTAAATATCCTTCCCAAGGGATATACTCTCCCAATGTGGGATATAACCAACATCCATTGTTTATATTGAGAAACTATTCATAAATCTTGATTATGTGATTTGAAAATTTTGATTTGATATAATTATGTTTTTATATATGAAATTTTGATTTTGAATTTTGTTTTATATGCTACTAATATCTTCAATAATAAGACAATGTTTTATGGTTTTATATTGTGTACAAATAAATATTTGTTTAAGAAAAAGTAATTATATTATTTGTTTTTTAACCAAAAAATCAATTTCATTCAAAATAAAGATAAATACAAAAAATCACGTCTCATAACAAAAAACTTATATTATGAGCTCTTATTATCATATCACATTTAATCATTTTTCATTTAATTAATCCACTCAAATGGTAACTTTCAAATACACATTTTTAAATAATGACGTGAAAAAAAATGTAAGTGAAAATTTACTTGTTAAAAATGACATGGAAAAAAGGTTGAAGTGTGTGATTTTTATTGGTTGGACTATGAGTACTGTGGTAAAAATGACCAATGATATAATTTTTCTTCCAAAACATGAAAACTTTTTTTAAATATTCCAAAACATGAAAACTTGGCAACTATGTTTAATAAATCTCATAAAAAATAAAACATGAAAACTTAAAGGGTGTGAAAAATCAAAATCATCTATTGACCATGTCGTTCATTATCCATAGAAATTCAACAAATAAATATCTCTGTCTCTATCCAATTAGACGCTTAAGTAGCGATGTGATCAACAAAATCAATCTTTTAGATGACTCTATTAATTGTTCTTAAAACATCGACACTCTGACACAAAAATAGATCTAATCATACGAGACCGTCGACCTTCCTTGATCAGATACGTGCGTCGTGATCGCTACACAAATGTCAAACTATTATAAAGGTATATCAAAATCACGCCATCAGACATACGAAAAATGTGACACAAAGCAGAAGAAATCGTGCCACAAAGACAGGTAAAACGGAACGCAACAGGATGTACAAAAATGATGAATTCAAAATAGAAGAGATTCTTTTTAGTAACAAAAAGATGATAAGTAAGAGAGAAAAAACGGCTAAATAATTATTTGATACACTGGCGGCGAAAACTAAAAGTTTCCACAAGCGCCTTAGTTTTAGAGTTTAGGGATACAATTTAGGGTGTAGGGCTTAGGGGTTTAGGTTTAGTAGTTTAGAATTTAGTGATTGTGAGTAGAATTTAGTGTTTAAGGTTAGAATTTAGGGTTTACAAGTTAAAACCTAAATACTCAACATATTACCCTAAAACTTAAACCCTAACCTTAAACCCTAACCTTAAACCCTAAATTCTAACCATTGCCCCTAAATTTTAAACCCTCTACACCTAAACCCCTAAACCCTACACCCTAAACTAAGTCAATAAACCTTAAAACTAAGGCGCTTGTGGAAACTAAAAGTTTCCACTGCCAGTATATTGGATATAAATCCAATAATTATATTTATTTGATTTTTAGATAGGGTAATTATTCCATGCACAAGCGCTTGTGGAAACTTTGTTTACACAAGAAACTTTGTTTACTCAAGTGCCTTAGTTTCAGGGTTTAGGAATTTCGTTTATGGTTTGGATTTAGGGGTTTAAGCATAGTAGTTTTGAATTTAGGGGTTATTGATAGAATTTAGGGTTTAGGATTAAATAAACCCTAAATCCCTAACCATATTGCCCTAAACCTAACCCTTGACTTTGACCCTTAAATTCTAAACATAAAACCTTAAATTCTAAACATGAACCCTAAATTTTAAATTCATACGCTAAAACCTCTAAACTCTAAACCATAAACTAAAACCCTAAACCCTAAAATTGAAGCGCTTGTGAAACAAAAAAAATTCATTGCCTGTTTATAAGATAATAATCCAGATAAATATATGGGTATCTTTATATTCTCAAAATTGTATAACAATTATATATATATATATATATCTTGCACTATAATGCTATGAAATATAATATGTTTTAATTTATCTGAGAGTGTGTTTGGAGGAGGGGTTTTTATTTTTACTGAAGTTTTTAAGATTTCAAAATTAATTTACTTGTTTTGGTAAAATATAATGAAGAATTATAAAATTTACAAGGAATTTCAAAATGGTTCCAATAGTTTCCAAATTTCTTTATAATATATATATATATATGTATTGTATATGGATATAAAAAACTGTCTAAGTTGCAATCATTTTGTATTATAATATTGTAAATGATTACAATTAAATATGTACAAAAGCTCGAAAACTCGACTGGAATTTCATAAACTTGACTCGAATCGAAGAAATTTCAAATAAAGTTTAAATTATAAAATAAGACTCATAAAATAGACCAACTATATTTTTTTAACTCAGCTCGACTTAATCAAATGCTTACCCCTAGTCGAGAGCATCGGTGTACATGGCGCCTTTTTAACATTTAACGGCTGCTAAAGCAACTAGAAGGGCCCCAAGTCCCACCCTGCCAAACTAAATCCATGGAAGAATCCTAAAAAATCAAACCTTCTCTTCGTTGTATTGGTTAAACCTAAATCATTTGTAGAGTTTTAGGTAGGGGTAAGCCAAACTCGACTCGAATCGAATCAAAAAAAAATTTAAATAAAGTTTGAGCTGTAGAATATGACGTGTCAACTCGAATAACTTAAAATTTTTTGACTCGACACAACTCGACTCGATCAAACGTTTACCTCTAGTTTTAGGCTACAAGTTGACGTGAAGGGTCCAAAAACCATTCTGAGTGGGTGCATGGGGACGGGGTGGCTGCCAGTCGAATACCAGATACCTTCCAAATATTGCCAATACAAACCAACGAACGATGCTTCTTAACCCACGTCGATTGCTAAAAAAGTGTTTAAAAAGTGAAGGGACGGCCAATTGGCTTCGACAGCGACGGCAACGGTAAATATCATGGGCAGCCTCGATATTAGAGACCCACGATGCCCGACACACGCTGGGGCCTTGCCAAAACAAAACACGACACAAACGTTATTTTGTTGGCACACCGTGACCGCACACGTCAGGTTGAGTCTTCACCCTTCTCATCATTAACACGAGGGTTAAGACAACCTCTCGGCATCAGTGCTTTTTGGCATCGAACACCGTTGAGATCTTGTCATTTCACTCTCATGGAAACCATTTTTTATAATCTCCTATCCGACAAAATTAAATGAATATTTACTTTTGGAAAATTATCTAGAAAAATAATTTTCAATTAAAATTATATAAAAATATTTTTTTTAATATTCGTGAATAAAACTCGCATTTAGCTAAAAGTGAATTTTGAACTCGCTTTTAACTAAAGGAAAATTTCGTGTTGAGTGAGTAGATAAGAAATAAAAATATATAATTTACCAAGTTTTTTAACACAAAACTCGCTTTTAGTTAAGGGTGAGTTTGAAACTCACTTTTAGCTAAACACAAATTTGTCCCACGTAGGCTGAGAGGGGGGTATTTTTCTACGTAATCTTTGATGGGGTTATTGTTCTATATAATTCTCAAGAATAAAATATTCATTTAATTTTATTCTCCTATTAATTAATTCGAATCAAATATTATATACATCTATTATAAGAACTTCTTAATTCATTTATAAAAGCTAAACATTATATAAAAGATCTTGCCCAGCTAGATCAATGTTGACATGGAACATGCCTTGTTGAACAACGGATCTTTTAATAGATATTTTCACCCAGAGTTTTTTAGGGGCATGGTCCCAAAGATTGTTGCAGCACAGAGAAACGATGCTCTTTATTACATCTTCTTTTTCTTCCCTTCCGTTTGATATTTTCGGGTTATTTACACAATAGAAGATAGTTTGGAACTCAACATTATTTGTTGGAAATCATTTTAAAAAATAAATTTAAGAGGACAACACTGAATTCTAAATTTTTGAGAGGTCAAAGAGCAAATTTACCATAATTTTTTTAAAGTTTTAATATTTTTGTGAGATCATGCCCCCACAAGTCCCTTCATAGTTACGCCCTGATAGTTTATCTTCTGTCCTATATGCATTCAAAGTTGTTGAGAGGGTTTTAGATTGTTAGAAGAAAGATGGTCTGCATTGGTACCAAGGAGATTCTTTCCCTCTTGTTTTTTAGGTCGACTCCTATTGTTCTTTTCAGCATGCATGTTGAATATTTAGACATTTTATTTTGAGTTTTACACCTTTTTATTAGTTAATTTTATTTTGTCCTTCTTTATCTTGATTTTTGATTTTGTCACTATCCGTAAATAACGGCAATGATTTTTTGGGTAGGCAGCTAGACACTCAAACACTTAAAATTCACACTCTTTGGTCTCCATTTGATCCTTTCTATAAATTTTAATAAAGATTGAAGTCCAAACCTTGATTAAAGTTTTGGCCTTTGGGCTTTTCTCTAGGTCCTACCAAACCCATGTGTGCATATGGTGCGAGTATAATACTAAGGTTTAATATTCAATTTAATCATCGTATTACATTTATTTTTCTATTTCGGTATCCACTTTTACACTTAAACTATTATTTTTCAGTTTATTTCAAAGTGTCAATGAAGTTAAAAAAAACGTAAGGTAATCTCAGATAATAAGAATATGACACGTGACAAATGATATCATCTAAGACATGCATTAGTAAATGCATGATATATTATTATTAACTAGTGTTTTAATTTCTTTTTGAAGATGGGTTAACTTTTTAATACGAATTAATGTAAAGTATACGAACATAATATGAATATACGAATAGATAGGCGTAAAAGATGAACCGATTAAATAAGTTGTGAGGATCGAAATACATGTATTAGAACCCCAATTCTTTTAAGCAATTAGCCTTCATTAAGCATGGTCCATTCTTAGAAACTAAATCCAACCAACCAAGTAACACATACTCTTCAACCACCTCTTCCCAAAGAGACAAAACGTTTCCACCGCTTATGTTGTTGCACAAACTTTGCATCACTTCAAATCAACTCCATTACAATAAGATGGGGGAAAGAAAGCCCTAGAATGTAAGGTTTTGCTTTGATGATTCCAAATTTCTATGAATTCACTTTCAAATGGGAATTAATGGAACTATAACAATGGGTAAAATGACCCAAGAAAACAAAAGTACAAGTTTTAAGTAGTGTTGTTCATAATCAAAGCTTTAATGCTAATTTGTGAAGATCATATTCATTTATTTTGGTACTAAATTTCGTTGTTCACGGTGATATGATGAACCATTTGCTGATTTAAACCACCTCAATGTGGGATTTCCTTTTAATTATTAAACAATTGCTTTGATTGTACTGAAAGTTGTGCCCCATATGTCCCATTGAAATTGGGAGACAGTTTTCAAAATTGACATACACGCATATGTGGTGGTAATTTCTTTGTCCACAATTTACCCTTTCAAAAATGTTATTTACTTGATGGAAACTTTGAACCTAAAGTTTTCAATAGCCTTTTTATAACATATAAACACATACATACGAAAAGAACCACTAAACGACCGACAAAAAAGACCGAAAATGTGTTGTAAAGACAAAGGAATACGTGCAATAAAGGCATAGTTATTCTTACTAAAAATTAAAAGCAAAAAAAAAAAAACAAATATCTGAGATAAGAAAGCAAAAGAGAACTAAGAAGTGTCAGCAGTCGAAGACTAGCACCAAAACTAATGCAAGATGAAAACAAACTTAGACGGCAATTGTACTACATTAGTTAAGGCTTTGACTTGTTTAAGCTTTTTATGATATTTTTTTAATTAGGGTTTGTTTGATAACTAACTACCTTAAAAAATCAATTCATTAAAAATTTTAATTTAATTATTTAATGTTTTTAATGAAAAATAAAAAAAAATGTTAAGGTACCTATAAATCAAATATTGATTGATGATGGTATTAATATTTATTTAATTCCTACATGAATCTAGTCGTCAATAATAAGGTGCTTTTTAGAGTCTTTCCCATGATTTAAAATTTTAAATATATAACGGCTATCTTATGGTAAAGAAAATATAATTTAATAATTTAGAAAAACACTATAATTAACCTACTCATGTTGCTTAGTTAAGCATGATAATTAAAATAATTAATGGTTATATATAAGTAATCATTCAAAGTTAGGTATATCATGTAGTGCCAACGGAAGAGTTTCTTCTTATCAATGATACAAGTACAGAATAAAAAAAATGAAGAGATTCTCACGTCAAAACAAAACAAATTAAAACAATAATTTTTTTTGTTGTTCTATCGGTTCCTCAAGGCTTTATTTTGATTAATCCGAACTGACCCGAATCACACATCTGGTTCTAATGGGTGAGTCTCATTGTAGGGATTTTCTGCATACACAAGGTCTAAAACTCAAGACTTAGTTAAGCGATATCAAGTTGCTTACCACTTAGACCAACTCCGTTAGTTAATTAAAACTACAATTAATCATATATATATATATATATATATATATATATATATGAATGCCTGGGTTTATGGTTCATATGTAGCTTGGACCGTTGCAATTAGGGATATAGTTAATCATTAATTACAGGTATTATATAATAGTGGGTTGAAATTGAATATATTAGTGTCCAATGGAAGAGTCAAGTTGCCAACATTTTTTTACTTATCAAACAAAAGATTTGGATTATTACAAGGGAAAAATACAAACCCCAAATTTGCATTATAAATATGGATTTAATACTTAATTCAGTTGGTTTATGTAATTTTTACACAATTATATTTTTATTTTCAAATTATGATTCACTTTATTAATTTTTTAAATATTGTTAAAAAACATGAACATAAAAATGGGGAAATAAAAGGAGAAGGACATGCTTTTATTAATATTGTACAACTCACTCTTGTAGGTTTCCTAGCTGTGCCAAATTCTATAGACAAAGTAGAACAAGAAAAGTGTACTAATAAACTTTATATATATAAAAAGATTTTTTAGTATTTTACGGTTATAAAGTTTTTCACTAAATTCCAAGTCGAGTATAATTAAATCCATAGGAGCACCATCTTCTTTCTTATTGAAGTCACACAAGTGTTCGAACTTAATTTTTCTATAACGAACATTATCTTTTTTTTATTGGAGTCACACGTTAAAATTTGATTTTAATAAATTTTTTTTTAATAGTCTACAAGGAGGGAAAGACCCCGTCTGGGGGAAAATTAAAAATATAGTTTAATTTATAAAAGAAAATTTATTTCGCATACCCATTTATAGCGAAAAAAGGTGTATTAAAATTTTGGACCTCTATTTTTGAGATTCTGAATCCGCTACTGATTATAATGTAGTATCTGTTCATACATATTTTTAATTTTTTGACAATGTACACGCCTTATACAGATAAAACAATTTAAACCTGAATTGTTGGATTCAGTTTTAATATATTTTTATCTTATTTATAGTAGTATATTGTTTACAGTTCCACTCGCCATGTTGAGGTGCAAAAAGAAAGTGTTGTTCACACATATTGTTTAACTATATATTAGTGCAAATGACTATATATTAAAATTTATTTTGTAGAAACTAGAATATTGTATATTTTGGATTAAATATTGGATGGGAAAGAAATAGAGAAAGATGTAGATAGAAACAAAAAAGAGAAGAGAGTAAATTTTGCCGCAAATGATGGTATCTTGGTGTGAACAATATTTTGTGACAAAAGAATTCTCAAACAATGCAACATGTATTTGGCTTAATTATAAAAATGTGCCTAGATTATGCTTATTTTTAATTTAGGAATCTAAAAGTTTATTTAGTTTTCATTTTTCTTTTATCTCTATTAAAAACTTATGTAGTTAGTATAATCTTTATGATCAAATCTAAAATCTGGTGTTGTCATATCTATTTTTTATTTATTTTTTGTAACGATTTCTCCGACAATATTTCTTCACAACATTCACGACGGACACAAATAATATTTATTTGAACACATAACACAAGAGTCTCCAGAGCATTTGATGCACTCTTATTAAGAAGTTATAACACCCTTGATACGCTTGCTGTCAAATCTATCTGACCCACCAGCTAACTCTTTTAACTGACAATCAGGACTATACTATCACATTTGTCGTAACCTATAAATTTTAGAGTTGATACCCTCGCTAGATCTCCACTAATATAATCATAGAGGGAGACTCTCGCCTCTAAGGAAAGATCAAGGGACTAAGAACACCAGAACCTCCGTCTCCTTCTCCATCATTATTTTTTTCTATAAATTTTTGTCTTCACCATCATCTACGACTCTTCTTCTAAATCAGAAAGAATAAACCTAAAAAAAACACATAACCCATTCTCATCATCGACATATGTCAACTAACATTTCATTTCTATGAAAGTTTTTCATTATTGCACAACGATTTCGATTGACAAATAATTAAGTTACACATTGTTGGGAAATAATATTTTTTAGTTTAATCACTACTAGTTTAATCACTGTTATTTAATTTATTAATTAATTTATTCGATTGTATTGTTATAAATTGAACTAATATATGTTAGCCCATTAATCTCTAACCCTGATTCCGTCCCTACCGTCTCTATTTTTCAGCACAAGATGGCCCATGGAGACATGGGATGACTCAGTTTCCATGCTTTTGCTCTGCAGTCGAGACTTTACTTCTCCATTTTCATATTTGCAGTCCCCCTACAAATTCCATGCTGCCCCTACAAATGCACCTGTTTGTTTTTGCTTTGAAAAGAAGAATTTGAAGTTTGAATCCAAATTCCAAATTGGATGCCTTTTTTCTTTTGGAAGTTTGAGAAGAATCTACTTAGCTAAAATCCAAAATATTTAAACCTTTTCATCATCGCCACCATTTTTTAAAGTTATTGTCATCCCAATGTTGAAATACAAATACTTTCCCAAGACATATAAATTTATATGATTCAAATTTATCATGGCTTGGTCAACAAAGATATAGTTGTAGTGCTAATGTTGTTATAAGTTGAATAGATTATAAATGTTTTTTTTTACTTTTTTTTGGCTTAACACCGATATTCGACTATTTTAGATTGAATTTTGCAGAGACCTAAAATGGAGGGCACTCATAATCTAGTTTTTTCTATTTATAACGCCAGAATTCGAACTCTCGATCTTGCTTAAGGGACTCATCCTGCTAGACCAATTGAACATCAACTTATGGGTGAGCAAAATTCGACTCGAAAAAATCAAAATTTTTGACTCGATGCGAAAAAACTCGACTCGTTTTGACTCGACTTAAAAAAATTCAAATAAAATCTGAGTTGTAAAATGAAAATTCGAAAAACTCAAACTTTTTAGTAATTTGTGGATCGGATTTTAAGTTTGAATCGAGTCCATCAAATCAACATGATTTATCTATACCACATATGAAAATATATATATATATATGTCTATTGTATATATAGAGAAAGTCGTTTAAATTGGATCAATTTATACTATAATATTATAAATAATTATAATTAAATTTGTACAGAAACTCAAAAACTCGACTCGAATCGAAAAATTTCAAATAAAATTTGAATCGTAAAATAGAACTCGTAAACTTCATTAACTCAACAATTTTTTTACTCAATTCGATCAAAACGCTCGCCCTACATCAGCTACGTTCCTATGCTATTAGCATCATCCATTTAAACACAGGAAACAGCAAAACTCGTTATAGCTTCAAACAACTGTTCACCTATAGATTCTCCACGACTCGACCTTACCATAGTCCGGCAAATTATATTATATTTAGTATATCATAAATATTAAGCTTAATAGGTAAATAAGTGCCCAAACTATACCTCTTTTTTTCAGATAAGTGCCTAAAATAATTTTTTGGGCCAAATAGGTGTCTAACGTTTTCAAAGTTACCATTTAGGTGTCTTGCCGTTAACAACAGTTAAAAAATTCGTTAGCAAATAAAAACATGACAAGTGGCTTGTTTAATTTTATTTTCTTTTATTTTTAAAAAATCAAAATTTTTGAAAATATCCTAAAACTCTAAAAAAATTTCAAAATAGTCCTCAAATCCCTAAATTCTTAAGTCCCAAATATCGATTCCAACCGTTGCCACCGCCAATAGCCGACAACGAGCCCCCCACTTCCATCATCAGACCCCACAATCATTTCCCCCATCCTCCCGTCGCCGATAGTCGACGGACTGCGTGTCTATTGTTGCGCGTAATAAGTGCTACGCAATTGTGCAAGCATACACGTCGCAAGTAATACATTGATATGAGTACCGAGTATCGTCTCCACATGGATTGGTTTGGGCCACTTTGCTTAAGTTACTGCACTATGAAAATAAAAACACAATTGATAATAGGAGTTCTAATTAACGAGTAAACTAAGAGCAATAAACTAAAAGAGTAGATGAAATCAAATAAGAGAGGGAATAGGCCAGGTTATCGTGAGTTGTGGAGTGATGGCCGATTGGATCGTCTTGGTAAAAGAGTGCAAGGGCAACTCAGTTGTCGTGGCAACTTGCACAGCGGGGTTGCCTTGGCAACTAATCGATGGTTGTCTGGGCGACTAGCTGGGCAACTACTTGGGCGACTGGGCAGCAACTTCAAGGTTCGGCGGAGTGTTCTTCAATGGTTTCTTCTTATCCCTAAGTCGAAACTCTAGCTATTTGTGCATGCCTTGATAATACATCCCTGCGTGAATCAAGGGTGAACAACAACCAATATTGCGCTCCTCTTAGCCGTTGAAATCCTTAGCTTATTCCTAAGCCGGATTAATCTTCACCATTAATAGATTGAATAAAGACCATACTCATTCGTTTCTTGAATCTAACTCTCCCGATATTAGATAAATAGATGAAGTTACGAGATCCTCTCCCAATTCACTCACAAACAAGAATAAGAACCAAGAATGAGTAAACCTTAAATTGAAAGTGTAAACTCTTATTACCTAAACAAAATCCTATTGTTTCTCAACCACAAAAACACAATAACCCCAACCAATCAAGTTAGTTCATGGTTGGGTTCAAAAGATATACAAAGAATAATCCCCAAACCATGAATCTAATGGAAGCAAAGAAGAAGAAGAAGAAATCGAACTCTCTCCCCCTTGCTTTCTTGTCGAAATCTCTCCCTCCTTGCCCCTTTCTCTTTGACGGCTTGGTCCTTTAAATAGAGATTGCTAGGTCAAAATCCTTCTTGAGGAGGAAGTTAAGTTGAAATTAAATATCTTTAAAGAATATAATTCTTTATTTTATTTAAATTCCTTCTAGAACTTCTCCTATCTTCTTGGGATTTAATTTCTCTTTAACCTCTTCATGAAAATTAAACTCCTTTGGGATTTAACTTTGCTCCACGTCATCTTGGGCTTATCTAGTCATCAATTTCAACTACCATATCATCTTATTCTTTGTCAAAAATTGCCTTGGAAACTAGCTCGACATCTCCTTCATGCATTGCCCTAGCAACTGCGTCGGCATCTCCTTCATGCACTGCCCTAGCAACTGGTTCTAGCCTTGTTTAGGCAAGTGATTCTGCACACACACAAAAACACACCAAAGCAGCATCTTTTTCCACAAAAATCACCAAGTTATGTAATCAAGCTCAACGGTGGAAAGAAGCATGAATTAATGCATGAATGACTAATTATGCAACTAATATAAGCCTAAGTCTAACAATAATATGAGTAAAAATGGTAATAAAAATAGTACTTTTGAACACTTATCATCTATCATCAAAATAAAGTCAAACTCACGAAAGAAAAAAAAAATAATCGACGGTAAACAATGATCGATCGGCGGACAACTGACGTTCAAGTCTTGCAAAAAGATAAGGAGGCCTCATTCCGTCGCCTGCAGCATGATGTACGGCGACGATAGTGACCATATTTGGGGAACTAAAGATTTTGAGTTATTTTGTGAATTTTGAGAAATATAGTGATTTTTTAAAAATTAAGTTAAAAGCAATAGAAATTAAAATTAAAACTAGTGTCACGTGTCATATTTTGATTGGTTAAAAAAAATTAAACAATTGTTAACAACCAATAACCTAAAATAATAACGATAAAAACGTTGGACATCTACTTAACCTAAAAAATAATTTAAACACTTATATAAAAAAATATAATTTAATCACTTATTTAACATTTAGCCTAAATATTAAAAAAAATCATTAACCACTGAATTTTTAACATCTTCCATAACACAATCAATATCTCTGACATATGTCGGTGTCAAATGAGCAGTAAAATTAAAAAAAAAATTATTTACATTACTGGAAAAGCTGCTTAAGAGCCGAGCCTTGACCAAGACACAATTAGTCAATTCGTACATGCTTTGCAATAATAAAATATTCAAAAGTCAAACATTCATAATAATATTAATTCAAAAAAATCCCGTAACTAGGGCTTATAGATGTTAATTTAAAATAAAAACATTAATATGTGTTATTGTTACAAGGTCATGTCTGTAAAATGTAATACACCAACTGTATTTTTAGATCTATACAAGAATATTAATTCTATTTAACGAGTATATCAGATAGTGATAACTGTTACAATCAGATAATTACGTGTTAACACGAGCACATGTCGAACAACGACAATATGCGTGTATGAGTGAAGTCTTTAATCACTCAATAAATGTATATCAGGGACGGAGCTTTCTTGGGGCCTAAGGGGCTCCAACTGTATTTTTAGATCTATACAAGAATATCAATTCTATTTAACGAGTATATCAGATAGTGATAACTGTTACAATCAGATAATTACGTGTTAACACGAGCACATGTCGAACAACGACAATATACGTGTATGAGTGAAGTCTTTAATCACAATAAATGTATATTAGGGACGGAGCTTTCTTGGGGCCTAAGGGGCTCCAATCCCTGATATAAATTTAATATATTTGATAGGCTTTGATCAAATAATAATTTGGACCTTTGTAAAAATAAGTATTCAAGTTAAAAAATATAAGAGTTTATTAAAATATATAATCAAGTAGGGGTTGAAATAAAAAAGAATGAGCATGTATTCTCAAATTTTTTGGTCCAATAACAATTTAGGTCCTTATAAGTTTAAATATTAGACAAAATATGCTTTGTCCCATGAATTTTGAGTTTAAATACTTAATAAGCTCTTGTATTTTTAAATTCAATATTTTAGCCCCTGGCAATGTTCAATTCCGGCTCCTTCGGTGTGTATATTCAAAAGGCTATTTAAATACTTGAAAAAAATCAATATGTGACTAATGTGAGATTTGGTAATGCAAATCCTACATTAGTTAGATTCGAATATTTTTCAAGTGCTTAAATATAATATTTTAAACATGCACTAATTGAATTATTGAAAACATGACTTTTACATGCATGGTGTCACGGTGGTTTGGCCCATGATAGTACTAACATGCATCTTTGTCACGTATCACACATAATTTATTTTTTTACAAAAATTAAGTATTTATTCTTTTCTCTTTTTTTTCATTTTGGTACGTTCTTTTGATTTTTCCATTTTGTCCCCTTAGGCCCTAGCAATGCAAGCTCTAGTCGAGTATGTCGTGCGAACCAAAGACGCATTCATTTAGACACATTTTTGAAAGACGTAGGTAACTAGATGCATTTTTTTCCCCTCATGTGATAAAAATAAATGTTGTTTTCGTAAATAATTTTATTTAAGTGTCAATTTATGAATAATAAAAAAGTATTACTTTAGTAAAAATATTGATTACATAATCCAACCAGATTTATTATTGTTAAATCAAAGATCAATGGCGAATCCAGGAAAATATCATTGACTGGGCCCCATGTAAATAGAATAAGAAAATTTATCTAACATAACTCATATGTATAGTTTTTATTTTAAAAATAAAGTAGCAACTAATAATAGTATGATTACATGTTCACGAACATAAATAACTAGGTGTAAATAAGTGATCAATGCTTATTTACAATGGTGTAAATAAGTGATCAATACTTATTCACAACGGTATAAATAAGTGATTAATGCTTATTCACAACGATGTAAATAAGTATCAATGTATTTGAAATTTAAGTTTTTTATTGTTATGTGCAGTGATAGATTTTATTAAATATTAGCTTCGGTGACTAGTTCACTGTTATTTTAGATATCGTAAAAACTATTACTTAATTAATATTTCAAGCTTTGTTTTTCTCAATTTAGTTTTATTTAAAGTTTAAGGTTAATATGAGTTTCTCTACTCTTCTTGAAAAATAATATTTGAAAATTTGAACAGATTTTTATTGTGCAACTCTTTCTATCATTTTATTTGTTTATTAAATAAAATATGGTATAGTTAGAACTGAAATTAGTGTCAATAATATAATAGTTATTATAAGGTAAGATAGTACATTCATACATAACACTTATCTTTTAACATTTGTCAAACACAAGGTAAGAAAAATAATATATATCGTAATTTTCAACAAATCAAACACCTTGATGCAGTAACAAATCTTCCATTCATCTTTTTAAACACAACATTCTTTCTTTACATCTGATGTACCGAACAAGGTGTTTAGAACACACTGCCCATAAACTATTTTTTTCAAATTATCAATAGTGATTGTAAATGTATAAAATTAAATTTTGAAATATATTTTTTGAATCAACACTAGATTAGTACAATATATAAACGTTGAGGTTTAAATTTTTTAAAATAAAAATTAAATTAGTACAATGTCTAAACATAGAGACTAAATTAGTTATTATCCTAATTTTGACAGTGGGTGATAAAAAAAGATAAATTCAAAAACAGTTATTGACAATTATATAATTTATTATAATTTAGTGACAAAAAAGAATTTAAAAACATTTGATTTACCACGGATGAAATTTAACCTAAAACACAAACAGAAGCGGAGCCCTTTGAAAAACCGGAGCAATACTGATTAGGATTGAGACAGTGGAATAAGGGCGCACCACAAACCCAGACAGGAGTGATGTGATGTGATGTGATGTGATGTGACTCATTGTGATTAGGGTTTTAGATTTCTGGTCCCGACCAGACATCATCCCCCACTCAACTCTGCTCAAACCACTCTAACGGTCAGGTTCTTGGGGATACCGCCCTTACCCATTTTCATTCTCATTTATTATGTCTTTGAACTTTAATTTAGTAATTTTACTTGTTTTAAAATTAATATTTTCTTTGTCTCAATTAAGTTATCACATATTAATTTTTCACGTAATTTTAAAATGAAAAAAATTATATAAAAGATGTAATGTACAAAAAATTTAAATGATAATTTTATCTTTAAAAATGTTAACTTTTGTATTTTGGGGTAAAACATCATTCTAATTTTGATAAAATTTTGTCTCATCTTTTTCTCACCCCTCGTATTCTCGTCAGTATCCCGATCGTGGAGTTTGTGTCATTCAATAGACCCCACATTAGCCTCCCATTGATCCTCAAATCCTTAAATTTTGATTATTCCTAAGCGTGTTTTTTAAACTCTAAAACCAAAAAAAATGTTTGACAAGAAAAATAAGAAAAATGAGGACTTTACAATTTTAATCCAAAAGTTAAAATAATGTTTAAATTATAGAGTTTAGACTAGATTGATAGATTGTATAAGTTTTGGACTAAAATTGTTATTAACCCAAGCCACGACACAATTTTTGTTAATTTTAAACGACGGAGGTATAAAAACAGAACAAAAACGTAACGTTAGGTGCCATTTTACCAAAAATAATAGTTGAGATACCAAAACAATAACGTGGGCATAGTTAGGGTACTAAATATGTAGTTTTCCCCTTAGTATATTGACTGTGTTTGACAAGATAATTGATTAGATTAACTGATTTAATTAGTTTGTTGTATTAACTTATTGTATAAAAGTGTTAATTGTTTGATAAAATTAATTAATATTTGATAGTTATTTACTTATTTGAACAAGTAAAATGACATCTAAGGACATGATTATATTCGATAATTGTTTGAATACTTTATTTATTTTCAACATTTGGTATCTTTAATATGTATTACACTATAAAAATTAATTTTGTTAAATATAAATTACTAAACATATTTACAGGATGAATGTATTGATTTTTTTATTTATGAAATTATCTTTTAATACAATTTTATTAATTATTAAATTTAAATGATTTTTGAAGATTATATATTTTTTTTGATGAAAGAAAGAAAGGTCAACAGGTGCCTCGTTAAAAAGCCTTCCTAAACCTAAATGAAGGAAAAGGAATACACCTGAAAACCTACATCAACAGTCAAGTTACAGAACCACTAATATCCGTATGTACAGCGTTAACAACTATATCCGGAGGCTGAACAAAGACCGTCTCCCCTGCTTTATCTGGAACCCATATTTCGCCAGCGAGTCGGCCACCATATTTGCTTCCCTGTAGACCTGAGCGAATCGGACCTCTCAATCCCGAGCCACCAACAACCGAATTTGATGAACAATGGAGCTATATCTTCCACTTCCTGGCTTCATGCGTAAAAGCTTAATTGCATCTCCACTGTCAATCTCAACATTAATACGGCGAATACCTCTATCCCAGGCATGTCGTAAACCAACTAGGATCCCTCATAGCTCCGCATCAAGCACAGGACATATACCAATAAATTTCACAAAACCCAAAACCCATACGTCTAGCTCATAACGGATCACACCTCCACAGGTTGTACGACCATCCACCTTGCAACGAGCCCCATCCGAATTGAGCGTGCACCACCCTACATCTGGTCAATGCCAAGAAATCCCACTCCTATCATCCTGACAATTCCCTTGAGCCAGACGTGCCATTGTACCTCTAGCTGATACATTTTCCTGGACAAGCCTATATGTTGCCTCAATAATGGAACCCTGCTCATCACTCATCAGATCAAAAATACATCGGTTCCTATTCTTCCAAATCACCCATAACACAGTGCCAAACACTAGCTGCCACTCATCCATCGATTCCATTGCGAAGTCCGCCCTCCGCAAATTAAAATTAAGCCAACCTCTGAAATCCATTGTAAGAAATTCTAACAACTGTTCCGGGAGCACTATGCTATTCCAGACCATCCACGCAGGTAAACACTATCGAAACACATGATCCACCGTCTCATCACCATTCCCACACACCCCACAACTCGTATCATGTGTCAAGTGCCGACGTTCACGCTATACATTAGTAAGCAATCTATTGTGTGCCAAAAGCCATAGAAAGATCCCAACCTGCTGCAGCCTTGGGAACTGCGATATTGCTCACCAAAGAGGATCCTTAGTCGATTCTGGCCACGAAACTCGGATACCGTAAAACAATGATCTGAAGTACCCAACCAGGTCAACTCGTCATTTGGCGCATCAGTAGGAAGAGGCAGCACGACAACAATACATAGCAGTAAGTTAACAAATAGAGCATGTTGAAATTGTGCTCATCTCTATGCACCATTACTGTCAACCATGGAAGCAAGCGATACCGAACCAAGGTATCCAGCGTAACCCGACACAACCCAATTCCTAAGACGTCCAACATCACCGTGCCAAGGATCATTCCAAAAAATCTACATCCTTCCCATTACCCACATGCCAAGATAAGTGACCACATACATCATCCCAAACCATGGCAATGCCCTTCCACAAGTGATAACACCCTTGTCGCGCCACTATATTTGGAACAAGATCCCTACACTTATATTTAGATTGCAGCACCCTCACCCATATCTAGTCCGATTTTGCAATAATCCCAAAGCCAAGCTTCATAAGGAATGTCGCATTCTGCTCCTCTAACTACTTAAACCCCAAACCTCCATCCTTTATCGGTTTACACAACTCACTCTAATTATTTAAATTACATATGGAAATATGTTTTACTTCAAAAGAATATGTGAGTTATTCAAATTTAGGTTATTTAGAGAAGCATCTTTGTAATCGTTAACAACAAAAGAATATTTACATCTCTTATATCAAAATCTCTAAACCTAAAGTATTGCTCCTAGCAACTTTTTCAATTTTAGGGGATTCACCTCAATCTGTTGTTATAATTCTCTATTTGCCAAGCAACCAAGTTAATAGATTTTAATTGTCAATCCTTTAAAAATGATTCAATGAAATAATTATAGCTCAAAACTTTGTTCACCAAACATTGTCATTATTTATTTCTCAAAGACAAATGTTGTTCACCTTATAAAGATTTGATTTTTTTTAAACCACTGATATATGATTTATTAGTTGAGTAATTTAAATCGATACATTTTTAAATATCATAAATTTTGATAAAAAATCGTAACACAATAGTTTTCTAAAATTGTTCATTTTTATTTATTTTTAAATATACATTTATTTGTCAAACAATACATTAATTTTGTGGAGTTTGAGACATTTTTCAGTGAATGGACATCAAGTTCATGATTAGTAGGTAAAAAGGAGTGGCCTATAAAATTTGAGATCCGAAGACCATCGTCGACAACAACTAATGGCGGTCAGTTGTGAGCGACGACCAGTGGGGAGCTTTGGTCGGATTCAAGGGTTAAATTGATATTTTGTCTAAAGTTTAAAGGTTAAATTGATACTATATAAAGTTTATGGGTCAAATTATTATTTTATGTAAAATTAAGGGTTAAATGTAAAACTAACCCTTTTAATAACATGTCATGTCATAAAACTAACGACATTTAACGTCCCAATAAGCATAATGTTATAAAACATAAGTGACCAAAACATTATAAACGATAACTTAAGTAACCAAAAATGATATTTTATAAAATTCGGTGAGCAAAAAATGAACATTTATGAAACGAATACGACCATTGTTGTAGTTTACCATTTGGTTTATTCATAACATCATGATTCAAAACTCTAACCTTATTTAACGTGCATAATATTTCATCCACTAGTCTAAACTAACCATTACTTGGACCTCTAAAGATTAGATGATGAAATAATTTTATTGGCATGTGAAATTAAGGGTTATAACATTGGTAAAATTTAAGGGCTATAGAACAAGCATATTTAGCCGGTTGGCCAGGCTACTCATTTTGTTCCCTCATATTCTTTTAGGTCATGAGTTTTAGGCTCACTAGAAACACTCCACTTCCCCTTATCCTTCTCTCTAGGTAAGATTAGGATTAGATTTAAGATTTGTCAAAAAAATAAAAAATTAAGGATTATAGTTTTTTCCATCTAATAGATTATGCACTAATTCGTTTTAAATGTGTTCAAAAAGCCATATGATAAATAGATTTAGGGGGCATTTAGATCACGAAAAAGATGATTACCAAGGGGTAAAAGCTTTTCAGAGAATCTCATACCCACGTTTGGTTGCGAGGATTCCCACCATGGGATAATACTCTATTCCCAACAATAGCAATTTTGGGTTTATACCGGGAATCCTATTCCCTTTCTTTTCTTTGGTATTTGACAATTTCTTACATTTATGACAAAAATGCCCATAATAAAATAGAAACATTTCAATCATATCCTTTCTTTTTTGAATTAAATTGCTACTCTGAATTATTAAATGAGGCATAGTTACATATAAAATAAATAAATATTAAAAAATAAGATACAAAGTTAAAACATATGATAATAAATAAATATATAGATATTACCAAAAAATATAAATATCCAATTTTTTTATAAAATAAACTTTATATTCTGAATGATTGCAATATCAAAATATATAATTTTTTAATATCAAAATATATAATTATCTTTATATTAAATCATAAAAACACTTTAAACATCCTTTGTCGATTTTACTTTTTAAGGATTATTGTCACGGATTAATAGTAAAAAAAATCAATCTCACCAACTGAAAATATAAATTTGTCGCATGTTCTCGGAGTATAAAAGAGATTGAACAATATTATTATTCTAATCTCACAAATAAATGTGAATTTAAATCTTATGTTGGATAATTTTTAAATAATTTTCGTAAGTATTTTTTACTATATTTTAATAAAATCTTACTTTAAACCTATATTTTTTTATACTATATTACATCTCATATATAAATAAATTTAATACTTATGACAATTATTTAAAAATATAGGTTTAATATATTAATTATATTAAAATTTTGTTACATATTAACCATGAAATGAGGTGTGGTGGTTGTTCACCTCATCCTTTAATCATGAGGTTAGGGGTTCGATCCCTACCCATGGGAATGGAGGAGTACATTTCATGGCCAACCATTTACCTCTCAATGAGAGCACCTGCGGCGAGAGAATTAGTCACCGCTATCGGCGGTGGATACCTAAGATTTAAACATCATTTGTCGATTTTACTTTATAAGAATTATTATCACGGATTAATAGTAATAAAAATCAATCTCACCAACTTAAAATATAAATTTGTCACATGTTCTCGGAGTATAAAAGAGATTGAACAATATCATTATTTTAATCTCACAAATAAATGTGAATTTAAATCTTACGTTGGATAATTTTTAAATAATTTTCGTAAGTATTTTTTTACTATCTTTTAATGAAATCTTACTTTAAACCTATATTTTTATACTATATTATATCTCATATATAAATAAATTTAATATTTATAACAATTATTTAAAAATATAGGTTTAATATATTAGTTATATTAATATTTTGTTACATATTAACCATGAGATGTAGTGTGGTGGTTGCTCACCTTATCCTTTAATCATGAGGTTAGGGGTTCGATCCCTACCCATAGGAAGGGAGTATATTTCATGGCCAGCCGTTTACCTCTTAGTGAGAGCACCCGCTGCAAGAGGAATAGTCACCGTTATCGACGGTGGATACCTTTGATCACATCAAAAAAAATTGTTACATGTTTTTTTCCTGAAATTTACATAGTGCTATGGAAATAGTTATATGAAATTTCATGTAAATATTTTTAATTATATATGGGAAATTTTGCTTTTAGACAACCTTATATTCCCCCAACTAAACATTATCATCTCATATTCTTGCCGATTAAACCAAATAAGATAATGTAACATTCTCAGTAATATGTCAGGTAATGTTACATTTCGAGAATCTTATTCCTATAGATAATTTTATATTCCGTGATCCAAACACATCTTTAGGGAAATTACATGTGAGATGAAAAACACAATTTAATTTAATTTTGTAATTTCCACATGCTTTTATAAATAAAATAAAACTCATGTTATTTTTAATATTTATTATTCGTTTATATCCGATAAGATTTTCTAACACCCACAATATGAATGAAAGAAAACATTTCAAAAGTATATTGATCAAAATGTAATAAAAAATTATTATTAGTGGAATGATAAAGATTTGTATATAAACATTTGTCTCAAAGATTTGATTTTTTAACCTATAGTTTGATACAATGTTTCTACAACCAAGATATTTTTCTCACCCTTAAATCGAGGATATTGAACGATTAAATATTATTAACCTTACATCCTCTTATATATTATATCAGTGACAAATCAACCGCACTAAACTCGACGAGTCATATATTAGATTCTAATGTGATTTTTTTGTTCTCTTATTATGCAAAGTGTGAAAATATAAAAAAAATCCCTTACAATAACTTTAATAATCAATTATAAAAAAATTAATATTTATTATCAATTATAAAAATACCCTTATGATAAAGAATTTGTATACCCTCATGATAAATCTCATGTTTATATTTTTAATATTTATTTTTGTTTTATATCCAACAAAATTATCTTTATATACTATTAATTTATCATATTTTAGTATTTATTTTTAAAATTATTAAAATTTAATAATCAAAATTAGTCAAAAAACTTAATTAATTCAATTTATTGGTTCAAAAGTTTAATCGTGTAAAAAACAATCATGCTTAGTTTCAAGAACCTTTTACGCCTCTAAGCCTAAAATTTGTTTATTTAGCTTATGTGTATGGTAGTACTTCCTTAAAAAATGTAAGATTTTGGTTGTGTTGATGAGATTGAGATCTTGAAACTTTAATTGTTCATATTCAAATCTCATGATGCACTCCGATGTAAAGGTAGGGGTTAGTAAGCGCCACGACCCCTCTAAATGTGAAAAATTCATTTTTAGTCTATTTAAAATTTCATGTTACAAAATTAAAGTAATGGTAAAATTATATTTCCCCTCATAAATGATAGAATTGAGTTTGACCCTATTAAAAATCATATAATTATAAACAGATATGGACGCATGATTTTATGGGGCGAACTTATAAAATTTTATGGCGGCAAAATAGATTTTCAATAAAAATACATAGAAACTCTCTAAAAAAATTCTTAATCATATATAAATCACAAATTCTCAGTTTAGAATTATTATGATTTAAGTTCCACCGTAATAAACCTCTTGAGTGATTCTAGTGATAAATGATATCATTATTCTTTTTAGGTGACCCGAATTCAAGCAGTGTATTTTACGCCGTATCAGTATGTGTGCATTTTTAAAAAAAGCTTTAAGAATAAAAAAACAGATTGATTTATGATTTATGTATGTTGTATTGATTGATCCTATTTATAACTATATAGATAGATAGATCGATTATAATCCCATTACAACTTCATAAAGGAGTTAATAAAATAGAAATTAATCTACTTCATTTTACATTAGACCAAATGAAATAATTGATGAGACTCTAACTTTAGTTTTTATCAAAATATTAATGAATGTTTTTTTAGTTTAATTATATATATATATCTAATCTATTGACGGATTATTCTGGATTAAATTTTGCAGATGTACAATATGAGAGCCACTCTTTCTACCATGTTTTATTCATTTTATAATTTGGACTAATAATCTTAGTAAAATAACCTACCGCCTCATCCCGCTATCTTAAACTAATTACTTGTCGATAAATATTAACTAATATTTAATCAATCAAAAACAACCCACGAGCATAATCAAATTCAATTTTATTGTAACCAAAAAATCCATAAAAAAAAAAAGCAATAGTAGAAAACAAAGGAAATAAAAAAGAATAAAAAGGCTGTCAGTGCTGTGCCAGATATGCTCCAGGCCGAAACCAAGTGCTGTCAGATTCAAAGTTTATTCTTTTTAATCATCATCATCCTTTCTCCCCGACGTTACACTAATTCATTTTAACAAAATTAATAAATGGATTTTACAGTACTTAAAAAAACTCTGTCAGAATTCATTAATTGGTTTAATAAAAAATATTATTTAAATTTTTAATACATTAATTTTGAAAATAATTTTTTTTTACAAGTGTTTAATTTTAGAGTTTAAATATTTTATTTAGGCTTTAGTTAAGAGTCTAAAATTTAAATATCGTAATTAGAATATAAGATAATATAATTAAAATTTTAAATTTTAACTCATAAACCATGAATTTATAAACCCTTAAACTTTAAGCTCCTGAACTATAAATAAAAGCTATAAACTTTAAAATTAATACTGAATTTTTTCACCCTTGTATGAAATAAAAGCTACAAACACGATTCAGACACAAGTCATTGCTTTCAAACACACAACGGAACTGCCATCCCAGACCAAAACGACAAGACTCTTGCAAATCTTCACCGCCGACGGACGGAATGCCGTCGCATACGTCCTTTCAGTTGGTTGTCTCCGGGATTTGAACTCGTTCATAGCTCTGTTTAAGTGAAAAAAGGGGAAAGCCGAGAACTTTCTCTTTTTTTCTTGGTTTTTGTATTCAAATCTGGAAGGATATATTGTGGTGGTGGTGGCCGTCCAATTCTGTTTGCACAATGGTGATGAAAGCATGGATGGTGGTGGAGAAAGGGAGGAGGATCGTACGGACGGCGATTTTCATGGTGGCTATGCTGGCGTCGCTTGTAGCATCGTCTCTGCCGTTGCTGGTAGCGGTAGGCGACATCATGGTCCCTTTCCTTCTACTCTTCAGCTTCACGTGCATCACGTGTTACGGCTTCAACGAACACTTCCGTCAATACGCTTTCAAAAGCTCCTTAATCGATATCCCTCTCGTCTCCATTCTCAGATCTATCATCATCACTTGTACGATTACTCACTTTCCTTTTTGTTCTAATTCGGGAAAAATCGAAAGAATTCAATATAAAAAAAATTTCCCATTTTGTTTGTGTTTATAATTTGCAGGTGTATATTCGTTGTGTGATGGTCCGGCATTGTCCCATGGACCTTACGTAGGAACGGTCACTTTGTGTTCATTCGTTTCGATTCTTGTACTTTCCATTAAAGCCTGTGTTTTTACGGCGAATTCTGGAATAGAAGATGAGGCATCGCCGGCTTATTCGTCGGCAAGCCAAAGGCTTCATTGGAAGAAACCATGGGGAATGCCTGTTTTGTTTCTTTCTTCCGTTGCTTTCGCACTTGGTCACACTGTAATTGCTTATAGAACAAGTTGCAGAGCAAGGAGAAAGCTTTTGTTTCATCGAGTTGACCCTGAAGCTGTAAGCTTTTCTTCATTCGATTTCAATTTTGGGTTTTTCAATTTTTGGTTTTCTTCATTTGATACGAAGTGTTTGTTGCATGCACGATTCTCCTATTTTCACAGGCCATTTGTTTTGTTTGATATTTTTGTAATTGCAAAAGGAACCGAAATTCAGCCATTTTAGGTTTGCATCAGATCTAAGTCAGTGGTTTACACTTTACACTAATGCAATTGTGACTTTTCCATGGCTTTTGGTTTCTTGATAGAGTATTGATGTTTTCTTTCGGTTGTGACATTCATGTTATTGCAGGTTCTTTCGTGCAAAAACGTTTTCTCTGGCTTCCAGAAGGTTCCACGATCTCCCACTCCCTCTGCAGGGAAAGCCCCAAAAAGTGATAGTGAAGCAAGGCAAAAGCCCTTCGGACAATCTCTTGATGAAGGGGAACTTCCTGCTAGATTACTTGCCGACATTGATAGCTTATTCATTACATTGCAAGGGATTACCATTCATTACAAGCTTTCCTTTCCCGGTTCACCCCCTAGATGTTTGTCATCTACTACCTTTCGTGAACCTAAAGTTAGTTTCACGCCAGAAGTAGCTCCCGGAAGGCTAAAGCTTGATAGGAAAGTACTAAGCTTGTCGTCAAGAACACAATCTCACCATCTTCAGAGGAGCTATAGCAATAGATTTCACAGCTCTTCACTTTATGCTCCACTGTTGGATGGTGGTCCCCCAACTTCTCCTGTGCTTTCTGAAGATATTCCTGTTTTCAGGCTTGACGATTCAGATGCACAGGTTGAGAGGAGTCATTTGAACCCTGGGACTTTAGCACCTGATATAGAGTCAAATGGTGAGTTTGGTATTGTTTTAGTGCATGGGTTTGGAGGGGGAGTCTTCTCTTGGAGGCATGTGATGGAAGTGCTTGCTCGCCAGGTTGGTTGTTCGGTTGCTGCTTTTGACCGGCCTGGTTGGGGATTGACCTCTAGGCCAAGCCGGATCGACTGGGAGGGAAAAGAGCTGCCCAATCCTTACAAGCTTGAAACTCAGGTTAGGTTTTACACTCTTTTGGGTGTTATTTGCTTATTTAGAAGTGATGTGCTTTTGTCGCAGGAAGGAGATATTACCAAATTAAACGCTTAAAAGTGTTATACATGTAATTGTAATGTTTTTTCATATGAAGCTCATAAGTATTTCTTGATATTTTCAGGTTGACTTGCTTCTTTCATTTTGCTCTGAGATGGGGTTTTCTTCCGTGGTGCTTGTTGGCCATGATGATGGAGGTCTGCTTGCTTTGAAGGCTGCAAAAAAAGTCCAAACCTCAATGAATTCGTTCAATGTGAGTAAGCTCCCATGATTTTTTTTTCTGTACCAATTTGGATGTTTTTAACAACAAAAGTGCATTGGCTAGTGTTTTACTGACACATCTACTTTATTGCCACTTTTTGCTGTTGTATAGCCACTTGAAGTGGTGAAACAAGAAAATATGAGGGCTGGCTAGAATAATACTAGTATGTTTTTGTACCACAGTAGATTGGTAAATAAACAAGAGGTGACTGGTTTTATTTTTAGCATTTCCGTGGAATCTCACTTCTTCTCCATAAACTTTACTGCAAGGGTCATTTTGTGAATTTGACCTTTGTCAACTTTATATTGAGCAGATAACATCATATATGTGACTGTTCTTCTCTTAATGTTTACTTAAGAAATCCATATATAAAGTTATCATTGGTATCTTAAAATGAAGAGAAGCTTGTCTCTGAAAGTAAATGGCACTTTACTTGGAGAAAAAGTAGAACTAAAGAATTATAATATGAAGAAATGGTGTGTGTTTCTTTGTGTCAGCTTTTCTCATTTTCATTGACATTTATAATGTCTGAAGAATTCTAGTTGTGGATTTAACTTATTGGAATTTAGCACAATTAAAGTCGTTTTAAGCTGTGGATTTTACTAATAGAATAAGGCATATGAGGTTTGAGGTAGATATTCACTATCTTGTAGCTGTAAACTGGAGTATAGTTCTAGTTGAGATTTAAAATTATTGGATTGGATGATGTTTAAATCTATGTTATTGCAAATTTCATAATACCTTTAAGCTCGCTTCTTACTTCTATCGTTTGTTTTGTGGTTTACTCAGATTACAATCAAAGCAGTGGTTTTGCTAAATGTTAGCTTGTCAAGAGAAGTTGTTCCCGCTTTTGCAAGGATACTCTTGCGCACTTCACTTGGGAAGAAGCACTTAGTCCGTCCGCTTCTGCGAACAGAAATTACACAAGTGGTGAATAGACGTGCATGGTATGATGCAACCAAGTTAACAACAGAAGTTTTGAGCTTCTACAAGGTAAATTTTCTGCAAGATTAAAACATAGAATAGATACCCTTATTAGTTTTTGTTTTAAAATATGATTTGCTGAACTGATCTTCCTTTGATCAGGCTCCACTATGTGTAGAAGGTTGGGACGAAGCACTTCATGAGATAGGCAGGTTGTCGCATGAAACAATACTTTCACCACAAAATGCAACATCGCTGTTAAAAGCTATTGAGGAGATGCCAGTATTGGTTATTGCCGGTGCTGAAGATGCCCATATTCCACTTAAATCTTTGCAGGCCATGGCTTCAAAACTTGTAAATTCTGTAAGTATTCGGCAACAATGGGTCTCCTCTGCTCTCAAATTGAATGAATGTTTACCATTTCCAGGTTTACTTGTGATATAAAAAAATCAGACCTGTTGAGTACTTAGTTTATGAACAACTACTGTCCTGTTTCCTGATGTCGCTATATTTTTTGCTATGCAGGGACTGGTTGCAATATCCGGCTGCGGCCATCTTCCGCATGAGGAATGCCCCAAGGCATTACTTGCAGCCATTTCACCTTTCATAAGCGGATTGCTACTCAAACCAGAATAGCATAGTTAGTAGGACAGCTCTTTCTATCTCTTGTTTCTTTGTTTTAGTTTCCCCCCCCCCCCCCTCCCTTTTCATTTCAAGGAATCTTTCCTGGAAGAACGAGGTGAATTAGACCGCTTCTTTCGGGTAAATTTTGATGTGTTCTGAGCCTTATCCTAACCCTAATTCTCTGGGGTGTTTGTAGAGCTCTCACCTGTATTTTTTTTGTTAAGGTTTGAATTACTGATGTTTGTTGACAGTTCTATCTATTTGCTATTCAAAGGAGTGGCAAAATGGCATATATTTGTACATTTATGGACATTGGCTATGAATGCATTTGAGCATTGTTTCAGAGATAGTTTGGACCCTTTTTTTCATAAAGGAGCCCCTTGGATTTACCCGATTTCGAATTTCGGGTTTCAAATTTGTTGAATGTTATATCTAGTTAAACGAAATAGCACCTACAGTGCTAACACACTTCAGCCTTTCACATAAAACACTGGGATTTTTCCATAGAATTGCAAATTGAAGCCACCTTTCCAATCCAAATACTGAAATCACCATAATTGGCTACTGAAAAAGACAAGCCTCAAAACATTTTTTCTAGGTTTCTTGGTACAAACCAATTCGAACACTAACAGAGATCAATTACATAAACTACTCCTTTGAAGATTTGTTGATAAGTGATTTGTGAATGTGTGGGATGACACCGCCTCCTGCAATGGTTCCCTTGATCAAGGTGTCGAGTTCTTCATCTCCCCGGATCGCAAGCTGCAGATGCCTAGGTGTAATACGCTTAACCTTCAGATTGTTGCTCGCATTGCCGGCTAGTTCTAGAACTTCTGCAGTCAGGTACTCCAATATGGCAGCTGAGTACACAGCAGCTGTTGCTCCTACCCTTCCATTTGCTTGAGCCCTTGTCTTCAGCAATCGGTGAACCCGACCCACAGGAAACTATAGGGAGTATATGTAAAACGATAAGAAGCAACTCGAAATGACTTTGAAGAATTAACTGTATTTCTCCTAGAGTGCAAAGTAGAATGAAATATTGGATCTATCAAGTATAGCACATGACAGATGATGACATGCTAATGTGTCAAGACCACATTCCGAAAAGCCAATTTCTGATAGAACAGCTCAGGATGCATAATACTTCTTTCATTCGAACATCAAAAAAAATGTCAATTTGGAAGATTCCAGAATCTACTAATTATAACAAACACAGAATATAAAAACAAGTACAGAAAACTTGCTAGCATTATTTGGACAAAAAATCATGTGAACATAATCACAAATACTTGTATACTTATAAATTATAATTGAATTAAGCGATCAAGAAAAAGTTGAAAAAATAAAAAAGGGTGAGAAAATAGAGGAAGAAAAAAAATAAAAAAAAATATTTGCAGTTGTCCAAGCTGTACCAATATATATTTGATACGGGATGTATCGAATAGGTGGTACGGCTTTAGACTGAAGTACTCGTGTTTCGTAGCTTTCTAAGATCAGACTCATCTTGTAAGTAACAATTTAAAAGGTCAAACTCTACCACAATTGAATATAAGAGTCTCTCTGCAACAACTAAGGACAATCTTTTGAAAAATGGTAGAATAAAATCAACAAAAAACACTTAATTTCTTGATCTGAAACTAAAATTTTGCCCACAATTAAAGAATGATTCGAACAATCAAATCCAGAAAAAAAATATATTTAGACCAAATTGTGCCACACCATAAAAAAGATTAAAAATCGAAATTTATAGACCAAATTGAAAATTTGTCTAGTTCTAAGATTATTTAGGGTAAACTACATAAATGATCACCTAACTATGGGAGTAGTTTCAGCATGACCATCATACTTTCAATTTTGCCAACTACTTAATTATTTAAGTGAAATCAATCAAGTCACCTGCCGTTAAAACCTAACGAAAGACATGACATTAGAATTAATAAAAAATATTAATTACATATTTGATCTTTGTTATTTACATATTATATCATAATATTAATTTAATAAATTTAATCACCCAAACATATGATGACACTTGTCATAGATGACATGTGTCACCATCTGATCGATTGATTTTACTATTCTTTTTTATAAATTTAATATTAAAATCAACCGATCAAATGGTGACACGTGTTACTTGTGACAAGTGTTACGACACATGTCATTATTTGATTGGAGGATTAAATTCATTAAATTAAATTAATAATATGACTAAATTAATATAATATGTAAATAACATTGACCAAATATGTAATTATAGAACTTTTTATTAACTACCACATCGCTCTCTCGATTAAGTTTTAGCGACAAGTGACTTGATTGATATCACTTAAATAATTAAACAACCTTATTCATAAAATTAAAAGTATAGTGGTCAAATTAAAACTACACTCATAATTAGATGGCCATTCATGTAGTTTAACATATAATTTAAAATGAAATGCTTTGACTTGGCAATTTTGTTAGATTTACATGATCAAAAAATAGAAATATTTCTTTGCAAAACTAACAAAATGCCAAAATTTCATAATACTATATTAATGGAGGTCTCCTTCCATGACCTTTTTTTTTTGATCCATTCCTTCCATGTTCTTTCATTCTCTCAAATGGCCTACTATTTATATCCTTTCTATATATATAAAAAATATATTTTTTTCATTTCATTTTCCATCATATTCAACAATAAAAAAAGGAAAAAAGTTGGGTTTTTAATGTACATAAAAGAAAATTTGTTTAATATTTCCAACATCAAAAAGAAAATTGCAATCCCTACTTTGTATCCCTTCTTCCAGAGAAATTTCTGACAGGAATTGTTGTGCTTCAGTTTTAGCTATGTAATTAACATTGACCCATTTTTGCTAACATAAAGAAAATAAATCCCTTTTTCTTTTTCCAAAGAATTTGATCAAATTAGGGAATTTTTGTTGTTTTTCTTTTTCTCGAAATTTTTGTATTGTTGTTAATTTGGAGAAATGGAGAAGAAAAAGGTGGCTGTACCATTAGTTTGCCATGGGCATTCAAGGCCGGTTGTTGATTTGTTCTACAGTTCCATTACCCCTGATGGCTTTTTTCTTATCAGTGCCAGTAAAGGTGCGGTTTTTTTTTTGTTGATTAATTTCTGGGGTTTCTTTTGCAATTATGTTTTACTGAATCTTTCGGTATAATCAGCAATATATATGAATTTAGATACAGGAATGTTGAATTGGGTTTGGGCTTTCCGATTGATTTAGCCTGTTCTGGATCGTATTGATTTTCAGCTTTGAATTTATTTCTTTGTACTGTTTTGAACTGCCTGTTTTCTTTGATTAGTAATGCATTAATCATTTTAGGTAGATGAATTGCAAATTCTTAATTAGTTTCGAGTTACATAGATCTAAATATTATTGCTTTGAGCTGACATTTGGCTATTATTTACTAGATGCAAGTATAAACTATCATTGTTATGTAACTTGGAATGGAATGATCATTTTGAAAGCAGGAAATCTAGTTATGGTTGATCAGGCTGTTTATGGGATTTTTTAAATGTTCTTGTTGATCATTGCTTCTGCCATAATCCATTTTTATAGGTTATTATAGTATCAGAATTCGGTAATTTCTATTTTTCTGATAAGTCGTAGCGGATTACAGCGATTATGCTTGCATACGGTGATGTCGGTTGACTGTATTTAGCTTCTTGTTTATCAACTCTCTAATGATGCATTGGAAATTCAGACACCACTCCGATGTTAAGAAATGGGGAGACTGGAGATTGGATTGGCACATTTGAAGGGCATAAAGGTGCAGTATGGAGCTCCTGTCTAGATGCCAAAGCATTACGTGCTGCATCTGCCTCGGCTGATTTTTCTGCGTACGTATTTGTTGTTCAGCTGTAAAATAACATTTTTGGGAAGACATTTTCAGTGTGAAAAGGGATATCAAGTTCCAACTTTGCATCCCATTCTCTTTTGCCACTGCATTGATTTCTTTTACGAACAATCCATAAAATAAAGGGACCTCATCCTTGTTGGCTACCACACTCTGTGTCTCATATTAACTAGTTGTTAGAAGTATGGTGAGGGCGTGAGGCTTCAAAGATATTCTCTGGTTGGCAAGTGTTTGGTGGCGTGCACTTGTTAGTGTTGGCTTTGGAAATTGTCTTCTCCTCCATCATGTTAAGTAAAAAGCATAGTGTATTGCCATTGGAAGGATGCTTATTTCTAAATATAGAAAATGGGGAATTGCATGTGTATGAACTACTAAAAGCTGATATTGATTTTCTTGTTGTAGTTGTTCTAACACCTCTCTCCCTCATATATATCTATACACACACACACACTGCATTTTCTGTGAGGATGGTTGTTTGAAAACTGGAATGTATCATTTTTCTCCAATATTTCCAGGAAATTATGGGATGCATTGACTGGAGATGAATTGCACTCATTTGAACACAAGCATATTGTTCGAGCATGTGCCTTTTCAGAGGTAGAGCTTAATTGTTTTTCCATAAGAATATTTTTCCCTAAATATAAACATGCGGCATTTAATGCTTATGTCCATTGCAATGTCATTTATGATAGGGATGGCCTGAATAGCAAGTACTGTATCAGATTTGTTTCTCATGAGCAATTTTATTTTGTGATGATTTATAAGCACGACTTCTTTCTATTTAGATATTAGTGCACAGACACTGTATTTCTTGTGATGCCAGTTGGTAAAGTTCTTTCTAGGTTGTTTGTATTGACCAAATATAAGAATGCTTCCAAAGTAACTGGCTTTGAAAGAACTGCATTGATTCAATGGTTTGAATTCTTATTTTGAAAATTGTGTAGGTTTCTTCTACCATTGAAAATATTTTGCATACTTTTATATACTCGTTCTTCTTTTTCTCTTTTTTATTTCTCATGTGTAGCTTCATCACTTGAATCATTTGCAAGGTCTAATTGCTTATCATTTTTGTTTGATGGACTGAAGTTGCAAAGTCATTAAGTGGGGTTCAGAGGATGCTTTTTCATTTTTCATGAGACCTTCACAAATTTCAAAAAATTGTTTGCACTTAATACATAATATTGAGGCTTGCACTTTCATTATTGGTTCGTTAATATGCTCTTCAGCTGAAGATAAATTTATCCATCTTTGCTTTTCCCTTTTATCATCTGTTTGCAGCATCTGAGTAAATTGTTATTTGTACAGGATACACACCATCTACTCACGGGTGGAGTTGAGAAAATCCTTCGAATATTTGATTTGAATCGTCTAGATGCAGCACCAAGAGAAGTGGATAATTCTCCTGGTTCAATTAGAACTGTTGCATGGCTCCAGGGCGACCAGACCATTTTAAGTTCTTGTACTGATGCTAATGGTGTTAGGTACAAATGTAATCTGTTGATATCAACTTTTCATTTTCTTCTGTGGTTTCTGTAATTTCTTTTGTGAGTTAGGAGCTTGTTTTAGTTCAGATATTTTTTTCATTTGTATAAGTACCATTTTTGTCTTGAATTAGTATGGTCAGTTTAGGACTTTGAGATAAGGTGTTTGATAGGTAGACTATCTGCTTGCTTTGAGCACCGACTTAGTTTAATGGATGCATACTGCTTCTTAAGTTTAAAAGTCAAACATGGAAAGTTTAGGGCACTTTGCAGGTAATGCTTGTTCCGATAGTTGACATTATAAATTGTTTTCTAGTATAGGGCCAGATAGGAAGTTGTAAAATTTTCTAGATATTTGATGGGATTTTACAAAGTAAACAAAAGGGGAAAAAGTAAAAGTAATATTAGTTTAGGTTATTGGTAAATATTCCGTGCATATACACGCACAAATATATCATCTATATATATATGCATGCGTGTATATTGAAAACCACGCCTTTGATGCACTAGTTTATTTAAAATAAATTACAGGTGTGTAGGAAGACATCCATTGTGTCTCTTCATTTTTACTGAAGCATTGATTTTCACACAATTATATGCTCATCTAAAAATGATTTCCTGAACCATGTACCTCTATAGGTTGTGGGATCTCAGAAGTGGCAAAATTGTTCAAACACTCGAGACAAAATCACCCGTCACAAGTGCTGAAGTGAGTCATGATGGTCGCTATATAACCACAGCTGATGGATCTACTGTTAAATTCTGGGATTCAAATCAGTAAGTTCTAAGCTAGATTGACTGTGCAAAACTTTATTCTTCTGCCACCATGGCTGTTGACATTTTTATTTGCTCTTATTAGTTTTGGGTTGGTGAAAAGCTACAACATGCCGTGCAATGTAGAATCAGCTTCATTGGAACCAAAGAATGGCAATAAGTTTATTGCTGGGGGAGAAGACATGTGGGTGCGCATGTTTGATTTCCATACCGGGGAAGAGCTTGGTATGTGCCACTTGAGTTTGTGAGATGAACTGAAATATCAATTCAGACTATATGTCTGGGGCTTCAATATTAGCTAATGCTGAAATTGGTCCATTTTGGCTGCCTTTGAAGTTTGAATGCCACACAAGGGTATACTACGACATGTTTCCTAGTACACCCTGAAACAAAAACTCAAAAGAATGAATGCTGCTAGTGTGTGTGTATATATATATATATATATGGGAAATGTACAGGGTGGATCCCATCTAGCAGCTGAGCTGTGTTATGTAGTGTGTGAAACTGATCGGATGTTCTTTTTTTACTGGGGTTTGTCAGATTGTTATGAGTTCAATTTGTGCTTTTATCACTGTAGGTTGCAACAAGGGTCACCACGGTCCTGTCCACTGTGTACGTTTTGCACCGGCAGGGAAATCCTATGCCTCAGGATCTGAAGATGGTACCATTAGAATATGGCAGACAAGTCCAGTGATTCGGGAAGAGAGTGATCCAGTACCCAGAAATGCACCAAACCCGAAAGTGAAGGCTGTGGCTGATGAGGTTAACCGTAAGCTCCAGACCCTTCAGATCGGCAAGGAAGGGAACGCCCCATAGAGGGGATAAGGAACCAGATGCACGGGATAGTTTTAAATTTGTCAAGGGCATTCAAGTGTTTTGTGTTCAGCTTTGCTTGCCAGGTTGTAGGATTGTGGGTGTGTGTTTTTTTGCTCCTTTCTTTTCTACGGAAATAAAATGAACTCTCCTTTCAAATTTCCTTGTATATTCCCATCGAGTTCGGTTTTCAATCTTTAGAAATCTGTTAGTCTTTGGCTTTCATTAAGGTGGTAGATCGATCGATGTTGTTAAAGCTCTAGGTCATAAACAAGAAAATGTGTCCGAAAGTTATTCGGATTCGGTTTGAAAAGAAGTTGAGTTCAGTTTGGTAATTGTCAGTCTAGTTTGAGTTTAAAACTTTTATCTATTGAGCAAGTTGAATTTCAGTATTCTAATAATCGAGTTTGAAGGCAAGCACCGGAGTCGGATTTATTTTTTTACCGAGTAAAAAGGGTGTCATTGAAAGTGATCAAGCTTTAAGTTTGATCTTGAAATATCATAGTTTAAAAGTGAAATTTGATTAAGCTTGAATCGAACTTGAATTCAAGTTTTCATCAAGGCAATACGTGGGAACAAGAAAGTATATTTGACTTTTCAATTAAATAATCTTCCTTCACAGGTTACAGCTTTGGATTTTTCCTTTGACTTCCTGTTGGTATTGGCCAGGCCATTCTCAGTTTTCTGCAAAACAATCAACTTTCTACTCCACACCTATGCCCCCTTTTCCCACTGATCTTATCCCTGACGTACTTTGTCGGCTTCCGGTGAAGACACTACTCCGCTTCAGATGCATGTCCAAGCCATGGTGTTCCCTTATAGACGGCTCACATTTCGCCACACTCCAACTCCATCAGTCCTTGAAAACCAGCACCAACGTCAAGCTCCTCCTCGACAATTGTACTGAAAATGACGATAATGCCTATTTGGTAGACTTTGACTCCCTCAGCAACTTGGTGCAGTTTCCTCGCCCGTTTACAGCTGAAATCACCAAGTACCGCTCCGAGTTATTGGTTCTTGCAATGGATTGCTTGCTGTATACCATCGTGAAGCAGGCATTGCTATATGGAATCCATCGAGACTAAAATGCCTTTATCTGCCACCAATGGATGAAGATATAACCACGGATCATGATACCATCCCTGGATACGACTACGACGACGGTACCATACTTGGATTCGGGTACAATGGCATCGCAGATGATTATAAGGTGGTAATAATGCTGAGATCCAAGACCCAAATCATGTTCAAAGTAATGATTTACAGTCTGAAATCCAACTCTTGGACGAGGATCAAGGACTGCCCTTACGAGATCCCTACGAATTACAACGACGGTGCCTACGTAAACAATTCCATACATTGGGTAGGGGATGAAATAACCTCAGACAGAAATGTGATATTTGGACTTGATCTTAGCACCGAGGAGTACTTCGAAGTTCCCGAAGGTGAGCAGAGCTCCGAAGACAAGAGATGCGGCGCTTATTATTGCACGAGCTTTCGTTACATGAATGCAGGGGTGTTGGGAGGTTGTCTATGTGTTTCCCGTGATTTCTCGAGGTGTCCGATCGAAGACCATGTGAACTTATGGGTGATATAGGAGTATGTGAAGGATTCATGGACCGAATTGCTGTTGCTGTCGAGAAATCAATGGCTGACGAATATATTTCACACCAGAGCCGTGACATATTCCAGGAATGGTGGTAGAGTGTTGCTGGATGAAGGTGGAGGTCGTCAGCCTGCTTGGTTCAACCTGGAGGACGAAACAGGGCAGATTCTTTGTATTCCAGGCGCACCCGAACTTGGTTCTACTATGATTTATGTTGAAAGCCTTGTTTCTGTCCATTAGCTATGTTACGGCTTTTAACTGAAATAACTAGTCCATTAGTACTCCCATCGATTTCATTCAATTTGGTTTCGCAATCATCGATGTCAAAGAAAATATCTTAACAGTCTGCATTTTTTTCAATGTTTAAGGTGATTTGTCTTCTAAAAATCCCTACCTTATGAAGTCGGGTTTAACCGACCGTTATCGGTATGGAATCATTTTATGTTTAATTATTGCATGTGCTAACAATTGCCTCGTTAGTACCAGATTCTAGGCTGAAAAACGACTCTTATTAGTTGTATTAAATTGCAGCTACATGTTTATGGAAATGAATTTTTTTTGTTGCCCTCCCGGTTCATAGTTTTGCTCTAACTAATTTGGACCGACCCGTGTTGCACATCTAATTATAGTAGGTGAGTCTTTCAGCAAATTTTTTTTGCATAAGTGCATATATAAGACCTCGAACTCGAGATCTGTTTAAACAATACAAAACTACTTACCACTTGGACCAATCCGTTAGTCTCAGATATTAACTCAAATTATGTAAATGAAGTGTTTGGTTTTAATGCTGAAGTAAGGGCACATATTCTTCTGGAATTTATTTGTTTTCTCTGACTGTCAGAGTAGGAACTTGCAGCCATAAAAGAATGGTGAATTTGGACACAGATCTCACCATATGTTTACATTTTTATACAAGCAATCAGTCAGGGGTGGGGGACCAAGATTATCCCCACCAATTAATCTCTTTAATATGATATTACAAATTCTGCATTCAACAATGAAATGAAGTTCCAGATTTCCAGGAAATCTATAAAATTTTCTTCTTGAAACCCAGATTTTCCGGGTAAAATTGTTAAACTGTAAACATACACAACAAATGCAATCTTCCTCCCAAATTCCAAAGTCCGAGTCTCCTGCACATGCCAACAATAATAGAGTTTGAAACAATTGCCGACAAACAAAGGAAAGAAGCAAAAGAAAAGGCATTAAACAAATAAAATGAGGCCAAACTCAATCAAAATTCTCACTTGCAATTGCACATGCCTTTCCTGCATAGGATAGTATTAAGATCTGAATGTTGATATATATATATACATTTTTGGGTAAATGACAGGTTTGGTCACACAGTTATTACTAAGTTTCTGTTTTGGCCTTTGAATTTTTTTTGACAAATTGATCGCTAATATTGTGTTTTCTCCAAGGCTTGAATTGAAATCTTCCCCTTGGGAGTGAAATGTGTCTTACCAATGCACCCAGCACTCGTTGGCCGCTTGATGCTCATGTAGTGTTCCTTACAATGTTTGTTATTGATTTGGGTTTGTCGGTGGTCTTGGATAACTTAATTCCCTTTTATGGTTGTTTGTCGATATAATCAAAACTGTATAGCGGATCGGAGCTTATGAAACCGACGTAAAAGGTACTTACAGTTTTTTATTGGAGATTTCATTTAGTTCATGTTTTGACAAACTCTTCCTAAAATAGACTTCAGATATTTGATGTAGTACAAAGAGATAATCTCCAATTTTGCCGAAATAGCCCTTTAAATTTCTTTTGGATATGTCATTTTTTATTATTTTTTATGTTTGAAACCTTTGAAATATTATGTTTTTAATTTTCTTTGTTTATTAATAAAGCTGTATGGTTTCAAGTTTAAAAAAATTTTAAAATATTGTATAAAAATAATATAACAAATACATTTTAATATGATAATATAATAGCTTAATACACAATTAAATATGATATATATTTAATAATTTATATACTAATTTCAAAAATTATTGACATGATGTTTTGATACATGTATTTATGTTTTTTTTTTCGTCTGTTTTAAAGGAATAATCAGACCTTTTTTTTCTATAATTGGAAGGAATAATTAGACATTTTTTTGAGACGAGGAATAATTAGACTTGAATCTTATATATTGAAAAATGATTTGGGGATAACAAAAATTAATTAACCCTTAACCGACAATGCAACAACTGGTCAATTAATCCATGTGGTGTCGGAACCAACCTTCGCTAAATATCAATTTATTTTTCAAAACCATTCATCTAATTTACCTTTCTATTATATAGGGAGGAAATCCTATCTCAAAAAAAAAATAATAATAATAAAGAAAATAATAATAAGTGCAAAGGAAACTAATGTGACCTTATTTTGCTTTAATAAAACAAAGGCTTAACTATAAATAAGTATCCAAACTATACCTCTTTTTTTCAATAAGTGCTTAAAGTATTTTTTAGCTGAAATAAGCGCCTACAATTTTATTTTTGGCTGATATAGGTGCCTAAAGTTTTATTTTTGGCTGAAATAAGTGCCTAAAGTATTTTTTGGCTGAAATAGATGCCTAAACTTTCATTTTTAGTTGAAATAGGTGCCCAAGTAGGTGCCAAAATTGACTTTAAAATAAGCCAAAAAAATAGTTTAGGCACATATTCCAAACAAAAAATATTTTAGAAACTTATTACAAAAAAAGACATAGTTTGAGCACTTATTTTATAGTTTAGCCTAAAACAAAAGGTATCGGGAGTGAATATCTTCAAAATTTAAAATTTATATATATTATTTTATATTTTATACTAATTATTTAATTTTATATATTTTGAAAATTTTAAATTTGTATATAATTTTTGTGACAATGATAACTGAATTTTATTAATAACCATGAAAGATATCCCAAATATAACGTATCTAGAAGGGTGAATAATGGGGGCTAGTCCACCAAAAATCTCATACAAAACCCAAAAGTGCAAAGAAAAGTAAATACTTCTATAGAGATTAGCATACCAATAAAATTCAGAAGTTTTTTTTAATCTACTTGTTTCTATTCAAACGAGACGCTTTAGGGGTAAAAAAGAGTGGTGAGTGAACTAAACTATCAGACAGATTGCTCTGCTACCCATGTCTGATTACATCGACAAACAACCATCAACCGAGTGGGGATCTCTTTCTATCACCACCGACAGAATCAAAATAAAAAACTAGCGCCGTGAAGATATATGTACGAGCACTAAACGAACGCTAAGGTATGCTGAAATCATGTCAAAACGGTAGATGAAACGAACCACAAAATTAAAGAAAAATATGCACAATGATAGATATTTTATTAAAAATATAAAAAACATAAAAATAAAAAAATAAAGAAATAATAAATTCGGTGGTCGACAACCAGTACTAAGATCGGTTGTCAGCCACTGGCCAAGGAAGCAAACAAATAAGAGTCTGCGGCGCAAGGTTGTGCAGAAAAAAAAACCTTGTATATAATTTTTTTAAGTATAAAAGTTTGTATCCTTTAAATAAAATCTTGTGTCAGTCCTTGGTAATTTATAACATGCACAATAGAAACATCTATACGTGGTAAAAAAAAAGCTCAAAATAGGTTAAGTTAAATACTTACAAAAAAAATATTTGATGCACTACCTGTGTAAACTTTAGTTTACTCGAGTAGAATTATTTTAGGGTTAGATATTTAGGTTATGATTTAAAGTTTAGGGATTTAAGTTTTAGTATTCTAAATTTAAGGTTTAAGGTTAGAATTTAAAGTTTAGATATTAAAGATTAGAGTTTTATACATACGTATTTAGTATTAGGAATTTGAATTTTAGGTTTTAAAATTTAAATATGCATGTTTGTAAAAAATTTCAGTGTGCATCAATATTAGTATATACTTACAAAGGAAAAAAAATAAAAAATTATGGACTAGTAATAAAACACGTGAGAGAGTTAAATATGTTACGCTTTATGAATTTTAAGTTCTGTTAAACTAATTTTTTATTCAAAAATTGATCTATCATATACACAATAAATTAAAAATATTTATTAAAGACCCCATTTTTAATAAAGTGTAAAACTTTGATATACATGTTATATAAAATTAATTTTATACAAGTCTAAAAATTTACATTATAAAACCTAAATTCTAAATTCCTAACCCTAAAAAACTAAACCCTATACTTTAAATTCTAAATATTAACCTTAAATTCTAAACCCTACAACTTAGACCCCTAAAATTTAAACCTTAAATTAAAATCATAATCCCTAAAACTAAAAGGCATAATAAATTAAAATTTACACCACCTGCATATCAAAGTCTTTTCCAACAATAAATTATACAATACACCTATTGTGGAGTAAAAATTTTTGAGCCAACAAACTAGATAGAATATTGACACGTCTTTTAATCCAAATAGAAAACACCTAGCCTAATTATCTTGATAGTTCATGCAGGGGCAGTGATGTAGTTTGAGTAAACAGTAATGGCTTTTGTTCAGAGCAAAGCACATAAAATCCCACAGTGGCAGTCTTGATTTCCATCCAAATTCCTTTCTCACTGGTTTTCCATCACAGACAACACAATGGAGAAGATTGCTGTGTTCTTATTCCTACTTTGCTCCACTTCTCAATTAGCTTCATCTCTCCAAGATGGTAAGCTAAACCTCTCACAAATCTCTCAATTAGTCAATTTCTACATTTCATTTTTCTTGTGGTAATATAATATGCACGTCCATGTTTGGGGTGAGGTGCAAGACTGCCCCTCCCATTCCCAACAATGGTGTCTCCAAAGTTTAAAGTTTTAACACTTAGCCTAATTACTTCATGCATGCCAACATTTACGGCAAGCATGCATATGGTCCTTGAAAACAAATAATTAAACTGTCTTAAGTTTAGTATCAACTCTTTAGTTAGAAATCTCATTTCCTTAAATGCTTCTAGATCTTAGCCAAATAATTCAATGATATTTTCTCAAATTCCATATTCACAGAGCCCACATGAGTTATGTTTCCAATAGTCTATATGCATATATCCAGCTTGATATAAATATTTGTACGTTTGGCTGTCTGATATGTAGCTGGTATGAGTTATTAATAGGAGGCAGCTGCTACTTCTGCCCCCACTGTATTTAATAATCCAAAGTTTGCTGAATTGTGCTGGTGAATAATAAATTGCAGACATATAAATGCGAATGAATGAATGATGGTATAAGAAAAGAATTCTTTAATCTGCATGCGCTGTATTTGCAGCCTTCAGCCATGTGAAGCCAGATCGCTCTGCACATTTCCCAATACCATGCATTGCATGTGCATGTGCATGTGCATGTGCATGTGCATGTGCATGTGCATGTGCATGTGCATGTGCATGAAGCACTGAGACAGCATGTCCTTGAAGCAAAGCATCCACCATATCTAACATGTCAGTTTTGTCATATAGGTTTACTGCCAAATGGGAACTTCGAGTATGGGCCAAAGCCATCAGAACTGAAAGGAACACAAGTGGTGAGCGCCAAGGCCATTCCCAACTGGGAAATTTCAGGCTATGTTGAGTACATAAAATCAGGTCATAAACAAGGTGACATGTTGCTGATAGTACCCGAAGGTGCATTTGCAGTTAGGCTAGGCAATGAGGCCCTGATTAAGCACAAGGTTAAGGTGATCAAGGGCATGTTTTACTCTCTAATCTTCAGCGCTGCTCGAACATGTGCACAAGAGGAAAGATTGAACGTATCAACCTCGCCGAACCACGAGAAAAACGACTTTGGTTTGTTTCCGATTCAAACAATGTATAGCAGCAATGGATGGGATTCGTATGCTTGGGCTTTCCAAGCCGATGAGTCCGAAATCGAAATTTCGATTCATAATCCAGGTGTGGAGGAAGATGCAGCTTGTGGCCCTCTTATCGATTCCGTCGCATTGAAGACCTTGTACCCACCGAAACGTACCCGAGGTACATCAAACCGATCGATCTGTATTAGTTCACATTGAAGTTCATGATTCACCAACTGATTGTTTGATTCCACAATTTGCAGCCAATCTACTAAAGAATGGAAATTTCGAAGAAGGTCCTTATATCTTCCCGAAATCAACATCCGAAGGAGTTATCATTCCACCCCAAATCGAAGATGAACACAGTCCTTTACCCGGCTGGATAATTGAATCCCTGAAAGCCATTAAGTACATCGACAGAGAACATTACTCTGTACCCGAGGGCAAACGGGCCATCGAACTGATAGGCGGAAAAGAAAGCGCGGTAGCACAGATCGTTAAGACTACATTCGGGAGAACCTATGCACTCACATTCGCCGTCGGTGATGCTAGCAATGGATGCGAAGGTCCAATGATGGTAGAAGCATTTGCAGGCAAGAACACCGTGAAGGTGTCGTATGACTCCGAGGGCAAAGGAGGATTCAAACCGGGTGTACTTAAATTCAGGGCCGAGTCGACACGAACTAGGATTATGTTCTATAGCACCTATTACACCATGAGAAGTGACAACTCGGGGTCTCTTTGTGGACCGGTTTTGGATGATGTGAAGTTGCTTAGTGTCCGAAAAATGCATGTCCTGTAATCAAAACTGTTGAAGTAATGATTGTTGCATTGCTTAGGCAACAAATCAATGTGCTTCGTCCATTTAGGAGTAACAAAAACCACGAGGGTTTCATTTGAAGTTTATATATCTTTCTTCTTTAATTAAATTAAATTAAATGACAGCTTGGGTCTTCACTGTACCATATCAATCGACAGCTATTATAAATTGAGCTTATTCGAGATGGTTTTTTCGACTCAACTTTCGGGAATTCTATCTAGCCATGGACGAAGAAAAAAAATCTCAGGCGAAACACTACTCCCTCTAGAATGTCCCTTATTAATTTCTTTGAAAGTCAAAAATTTTAAACTTTGACTATAATTATATTAAATATTTTAAATAATTAAATTATATATATATTTAAAAACGGAAAAATTTGGCAAATATGGTAAACTAGGTTTAATTTTAGGGAAATAGGGTATCTTGCTCTATATTTGGGAGAATACGCAAAATCTAAGTCGCTAGCTGCAGCTGACGATATTGTGTAATTTAAGCTGTCATGCACAATCCAATAACTAAAACTGCACAATGTCGCCAGCTGCATGGTGTGTAGGATACATACCTTTACCAGTGGATCAGCCCAAACTCTGCTGACTGTCCACCCCCTACATATATACGAAAAGAACATTATAGAAATAACCCGAGTAAATATTCTATTGTTTGAAATGAGGACACTTTTTCCTAACCAAAGAAATAATTGAAAACAAATACTTTTCTTCCTAAAATATTGATGTGCTTGAAAATGGGGCATGGTGAAAGTGACTCGGTTGTGGCCCCGGGACTCGGTTGTAACACCATGTGAGAGGATGGCCACAATATCCTCCCCCACCTAACTTGTCGACGCCCTCGTCGACTGAGCTGCAAGGAACTCCTCGATTTTCTGCTTGAACGCCTTTAGGTCATGATCTCTCTCCCAACTTATCTCTTCGGCTCCGAGACCTTCCCACTTGACCAGGTACTCACGAACATGCTTCTTCTTGGACACCGTAACAAACCTATCAGCAAGGATCTCCTCAACTCGACGTTCTGATGAGGGTTTGGTACAGATGGGGCCCCGATCACTCTGTCCTCGGCTAACATCTGAGGGATTCGCATGAAAAAGGCTTCAAGTTGCTCACATGGAACACATGGTGAACTTTCATCCATGAGGGCGACTTGATCTTGTATGAGTTATTCCCAACTTTGGCCACAATCGGCACTGGTCCTTCATACTTTCGCACCAACCACCGATCTCTATTCCGTAAGAACCGCAACTGTTCTGCCATTAGCTTCACAAGCACTAGATCGCCAACTTTGAACTGCTGGTCCCTTCGGCCACGATCCGCCCACTTCTTCATATGTTTTGCAGTTTTCACTAGATAAGCACGAGCAATCTGTGTATTTTGGCGCCACTCTTTCGAGAAATTAAAAGCTCGGGGACACTTTCCTTTGTATGACTCTAGAGTGGTGTGTGGAAGCCGCGGCTGCTGACTTGTCACAATTTCAAAGGGGCTTTTATTAGTAGCAGAACTCTTTTGTGAATTAAAACAAAGTTGTGCCACATCCAACAATGAAGGCCATTTTTTCTGGTTAGCCTGGATAAAATGCCTTAAGTACTCTTCTAACAACCCATTAAAGCGCTCAGTCTGCCCATCCGTCTGGGGATGATAACTTGATGACAAATTCAGTTTAGATCTCAACATCTTGAATAACTCTCTCCAGAAATTTCCAGTGAACCGACCATCCCTGTCACTAATAATATCCTGTGGGACACCCCAATACTTCACTACATGTTTAAAGACTAACCGAGCTGTCTCCTCCGCCGAACAATATTTAGGGGCAGAGATAAATGTAGCATATTTCGAGAACCGATCCACCACCAAAATGACAGCTCCAGGATCCCCCACCCGAGGCAAGCTCACTATGAAGTCGAGTGAGATGCTCTCCCAAGGCCGTGCTGGCACTGACAATGGATCCAACAATCCCGCAGTCTTTTGTCGATCCACCTTATCTTGCTGGCAAATAAGGCAAGTCTTGGTATAGTCCATAATGTCCTGCCGCATGTGCGACCAATAATATCCTTGTTCCAACAGGGCCAGAGTACGCCGCCAACCTTGGTGACCTGCCCAAGGAGTGTCATGGCATTCACGCAGTAGTTTCTGTCTAAGTTCTCCTGCTCTCAAGACATAAATACGTAGACCTTTCGTCATTAGGATCCCATTCTCTACCCAAAAGGTCTTCGATTGGCCACTTTCCACCATCCTCAATATTGCCATCATCTGCAGATCCTTTCTCATATTCTCCATTATGAGTTCCCGGATGTCATTCGTCACCCTACTAGCTGACATAGGAGCAATCAATCTAAGGGTCGCCAGATCGGCCCTTCGACTCAACGCATCAGCTACCTGATTCTTCTTCCCAGCTTTATGCTCAAAATTGAAATCAAACTCCGCTAGGTGCTCTTGCCATCTTGCTTGCCTTGCCGACAATTTTGGTTGTGTCAGGATATGACTAGCAGCTGTGTTGTCTGTTTTAACAACAAACTTTGAGCCCAACAAATAATGCCTCCAAGCCCTGAGACAATAGATCATGGCTAGAAGTTATTTTTCCTGAGTTGCATATCTCATCTCGGCATCACTCAACTTTCGACTCTCAAAGACCACAGGGTGACCACCCTGCATGAGTACTCCCCCTATGGCAAAGTCATATGCATCAATTTCAACTTCCATGGGTTTCTCAATGTCAGGTAATACTAGGACTGGGTCGTTCATCACAACAGTTTTTAGTCCCTCAAAAGCATCTTGACACTCTTTAGACCAGACCCACTTCTCACATTTCTTTAACAAATCAGTAAGTATTGCTGTCCTCCGAGAGTAGCCTTCGACAAACCGTCTATAATAGTTAGCTAATCCCAAGAATGATCCGAGATCACTGACACTCTTTGGAGTCGGCCATTCTTGGATCGCCTTCACTTTTTCCTCATCCATTCGAACATGTCTCTGCCCAACGAGGTGTCCTAGGAACTTGAGTTTGGGCGAAATCACATTTCTTCCTTTTAACAAATAGCTGATTATCTCCGAGCCTCTGCAACACTAACCGCAAATGGTTTTCATGATCTGTCAAAGAGGAACTATATACCATTATATCGTCCAAGTACATCACCACAAACTTGTCCAGAAAATCATGGAACACCTAGTTCATCAAGGTGCAAAAGGTTGCAGGCGCATTGGTTAGCCCAAATGGCATCACAAGAAACTCAAATGACCCATACCGAGTAACACAAGTTATCTTCGGTTCATCTCCCTCGGCCACTCTTACCTGATGATACCCCGATCGAAGATCTAGCTTTGTAAAATATTTCGCGCCACTTAGCTGGTCGAACAAGTCCGCAATTAAGGGGATGGGATACTTGTTCCAGACAGTCACCTTATTCAGGGCTCTATAGTCCACACACAATCTCAAGCTCCCATCATGTTTCTTTTGGAACAACACGGGCGCCCCAAATGGCGCTTTAGACGGTCGAATAAACCCAGTTTTTAGCAGTTCATCTAGTTGTTTCCTCAACTCAGCTAATTCAAGAGAGGGCATACGGTACAGACATCTCGCAGGAGGTTTCGCACCGGGGACCAGTTCAATCCCATGATCCACCGCCATTCGAGGAGGGAGCCCTTCTAGTAACTGATCTGGCATGACATCTTTATAGTCCTCAAACACTCTCAGAATCCCACTTGGTACACCTTCAAGGGTTGACTCCCCATGTAAAATCGGTAACACGACAAAAGAAGGTTCCCCCTTTTTTACCCCTTTCTTAAATTGCATTGCTAACAGCATCTTTCCGCTTCTTGGTAGAATGGTAGCGGGCACCACCCCGGGCAATCCCCTAGAAACAATAGGCATCTCGCAGTAAGGACGGGGATGGCCTGGGTATTTTTCATGAAATCTAGCCCCAACACAACATCAAAATCGTCTATAGGGGAAACAGTGAGATCCACGCTTCCCTCCCAGGACCCAAGCTTGGCCTTCACCCTCTTAACACTTCCATAAATTGCGGCGGCAGCAGAATTAACTACTTTCATCTATCTCACATCTCTAGTAATTGTTAAACCACATCTCTTGACTTCCTCATGTGAGATAAAGGTATTTGTTGCTCCCGTGTCAACTAGAGCCATGGTCGTCTTCCCATTTATCACCAAATCCACGTACATCAAGCCCTTTCTCGGTTCCTTCTTTATGTTGTCCAATTGAGATTGTAATGCATTCAAAAAATGAATGGACCCAATCCTGGCCAAATCGGTCTCACTATTCTCTGTAGGTGGGTTAGGGGGCGTGTCCTCAGGCCGTGAAAGTTCCAAAGCACTCAATGCACCCCTATGTAGGCACTCAGCCACGCGATGAGGCCCCTTACACAGGAAGCATGCTAGGGGTAGCCTATTTTGTCTATTTCTTGGCGTAAAGCCACCATTCCCCCTATTCTACACCGGTTTCTTGTTTGGAAGTCCTCTCCTAGCTCCCCAAGTTATCGGCCTCTCCCCTCTAGCCGTCTTACTCTCATTACCTGCATGGTTATTGCTCCCACTAGTTGGGGCCTTGCGTTTGTTTGAGCCATCACTATAATCGTTAAGCCGCTCGGCAGCCGCCATGGCAGCGACTACATCCTGCACCCGTTGTCTTTGAATCTCAGTTCTAGCCCATGGCTTTAAGCCCTCAAGGAAAGCAAACATCTTGTCTTTCTCGGACATGTCCTTGATATCCAGCATCAATGTCGCAAACTCTCTCACATAATCATGAATAGTCCCAGTATGGGTCAAATCCCTCAACTTCTTCCGAGCATTATACTCCACATTCTCCGAAAAGAAGGTAGCTATTAATTCTCGTTTCAGCTCGTCCTAACTTTTAATGGAACACACGACATTTGTGAACTTGGACCTCCACCACAATTTGGCATCCCCTGTCAAGTACATAGAAGCCATCGAGACCTTGTCTTCCTCTATAGTGGTGCGAGTAGCTCGAAAGTATTGTTCAATATCAAACAGGAAATTTTCAAGCTCTTTGGCATCCCTGTTCCCCTCATACCGCTGAGGCTTAGGGACCATATTCTTCTGGCCCCTATCCATGGTCACCGAATTTCTCACAGCCACTTCAATCAAATTAATTTGAGCCTTAAGCTCCTCTATCTCATACTTCAGAGTACTCATTGCCTCATTTGTCTCATCAGTGAGGTGTTTTACCATGTGAGCCAACTCTTGATGAGAAACTTTAATCGCTCGAACTCGTTCACTGGTCACCACATGAGCCCTCAGGGCAGCCACCGCGGCTTCTAGCTCCTCATACCTATCGGGGTCTATGGTCTTACCCCCTTGTGCAGGCACTCTCGCGCCATACTGCGCTGAAGTACCTGCGCCCGTTGGCACCTCAGTTATCGGGACGACCCTTGGCCCCTGATGCTTACGCGTAATCACCATCCCCAGGTCGACTCCAACCACACTAGTTCCTGCATAGGAAAAATAATAAGCACCACAATGCCTATTAGTAACTCAGCACCACTGTGCTTCAAGAGGGAATAAGCACCGTTGTGTTTCCCAATGAAAAACTAGGCACCACTGTGCACAAGAAGCAAGAAAACACCACTATGCATCAATAGGGAATAAGCACCACTGTGCTTTCCCAATAAAAAAACTAGGCACCGTTGTGCACTAGAAACAAGGAAGCACCGCTGTGCTTGAACAAAAATTGAGCACCACTGTGCCACAATTATTAAAGAGCACCTTTGTGCTATTGATTACGCACCTCTGTGCTTTTCACCACAATGAACATGCAACACAACGCCTGAAATTGAGTGTAACAACCTTGCTCGGATACCACGTGTCATGGCCTTAGCCTTTAGTTCACTCGGTCGCTAAGCCGTGTGGCACTTGAAAAAGACTCTTCCCGATCAATTCAGCCTTTTCTCTCGATTGATCTGCTCAAAATAAGCAAGCAACACATTAGTCTCGCGCCACAAAACCATTATTCAAACCATGGTCGAAACCGTGGGGCATAGCGGATGCACACAGTCGACCCCCAGCTTCCCCGTAGAAAAGAAAAACAGTTTTTATTTTATTAAAAAAGAAAGCATCAGGTTACATTAGAAAAAACTCACCCACACCATCGACTTGGGCGGTAGGGGCCGCCTCGACGGTGTGTAAGATACATACCTTTACCAGTGGATCAGCCCAAACTCTGCCGACTATCCACCCCCTACATATATGCGAAAAAAACATTATAGAAATGACCCGAGTAAACATTTTGTTGTTTGAAATGAGGACACTTTTTTCTAACCAAAGAAATAATTGAAAACAAAGACTCTTCTTCCTAAAACATTGATGTGCTTGAAACTGGGGCATGGTGAAAGTGACTCGGTTGTGGCCCCGGGACTCGGTTGTGACACCATGTGAGGGGATGGCCACAACACCAGGCACCTGTTGGTACCTCTTTCTTGGTAAGGACTTCGACTTTGCTACCTTTCTTAAATCTCATGATCGGCGGATTTGATTAAAATCGGTGAAATTAGGGTTATGAATATCGAAGAGAAAATCGTAGGAATCGGTGAAATCAAAGAAACAAAGAATGAGCAATCTGTGGAAGGAGAGTTAAAATGGAGATTATATAGGGATCAGGGTTTTATTAGTTAAATCAGAAGAGTTTGAGATGATCGAACGGTTGTAGCGATGTCCTTTTTCGCTAAAAAAACGTGGGGTTTTCGAAAGTGTTTATGATTTTTTCGGATATGAAATATTTATTCCGTGGGGTTTTTAAAGAACCGCATTTAAAAAAAATGGAGTCGCCACCGGCCACTTAGGTAGGCCGGACACCATAAAACCAGAGATTCAAAAAGACAGGGTTCGGGAGTCGGTTACGGATGGGGAAGGATTAGCACCCCCACACCGCCCAAAATTGGTACTTTAATAATTACCGCTTTATTAATATTGGATTTTCCGGATTAAAGTGACGATTATTTTAAACTTCGGTCATAATTGCGAATTAATTTTAAAGGTCCCGTTATCTGAGAATAAACGCCCAACCACTATCACTACGCTTGATACTGGCCCCGTTTAAGCTCGGATAAAAAGACACCGCATTAATAAGTTATAAATCATATGCAATCTTAGTGACAAAAATATAAAACATGGCAAAATGTTTAGACGTAATAAATATTGACATAACAGAATATTAATCTAACATAGAGGATATTCTAGACTAAAACATGCGTATATACATATTATTCTAAATAATAGATTATAACAACTTTAACAAAACAGAATAACAAGGTAGGAATAATTAAGTATATAGACGAACAAATATTAAAAAAAATACATGCTATTAATAAAACACATTTCAACATATATGAACAATATATCATACGTAAAAGAAGACACACTAACATGTACCCTAAAAGCCGAGAAAACATACAATATGTACAAAAATACAATAACATGCTGTTTTACGAGTCAAATAGAACATAACATGCTTTAATGCGAATAACCGGATAAGAAGCATGACTATCATAAGCTTAACACCAATATACCTATAAACATGAAATACGAGCCATATGTGAAGGACATAAAATAAAACAATAGAATATCAGCATATACGATTATAATACGAACATGAATATTTACAAAGAATACAGGACTGAAATGAAAGAAAAATAAAAGTTAGTGGCAGAAATTAAAGAACAATAATATGTAATTTAGGGACGAAATTGCGAAACAAACAAAACCTAAAAGGACCAGAACCGTAATTAGACCAAGGGGCAGACCTAAAACGAAAAGTTCAAAAACGCGGGATGACTAAAGGCGTAATTTTACCATTTAAAATCTGAATCGGTGTAATTTAGGGACTGGATTACAAGATTTTGAAATATCAGGAGGACTGGGACTGTAATTATACCATGCGGCAAGACAAAAATGAAAATATTGAAAACGCGGTGGGATTAAGTGTGTAATTTACCCATTTAGCAAAATAAAAATAACTATAAAAACCCCCTTTTTAGGCCGAAATCAGATTTTGGTCATTCGTCTCATTTTTTTTTTGGTTTTGCAAGAACGGTGTTCTTCATTTTCTCTCCTTTGTTCTTCTGAAACCCAGAATCCGGCGGTCGGCCGCCGTGTTCTCCGCCGCCGGCCGCCGCTAACCGGCACCGGCAGGCTCCCAAAATACCCTAAAATAACCTTCTTTTCGTCCTCAGCATGAATCCGTGGTTGGATTCAGAGGATATACCTTTATTCGCCCTAGATCTAGGAAATACGAACCAAAAAATTTTTTTTTTAGACCCAAACAAAACTACAAAGGGTCTTCTCTTCCCTTTAGTTCACCATATCAGGCTTGGAGAAGCCGAAAGGCTTATCACTGAAGGAAGAGAAGACCCACAAACAGAGAAGGTAAGACGACTCTCTTCTTTTTGTTTCTGTTTTTTTTTTCTATTTCGTATATGCATGTAAAGAAAAACAAGTGAGAAAAGTACCACTGGACTTGCTTTGCTTCTTTTTTGTATTTATGAAAAAGCTTATTACAATACACTATCTGTTTTTTGTTACCACTCTCCCTGTTTTTTTTTTCGCTCTTCTCGTTACAAAAGCCCCGTTTCATATATATTATTGTCCCTGTTTGTTGCAAGTTGCATCTTCTTTTTCAGATCTGAACTGATATTTTGCTTGTTGTCTTGGGCATATTCTGAACGCGGGGACTGAATATCGGCGCGGTGGCGGTGTGGACATTCTGCCAGCGGCCAGACGCGTTTTTGGCCGTTAGATCAGATCTGATCTAACGGTCGAGATGACTTGAAGAACGATCGGCCTGGATGAAGCCTCGATTCGATGAGACGGCTTCAGATTTCGCCACGTGAAGCTCTGCAGTCGAGGAGTCAGAACGCGTGGATCTTACGCGCGCATGGGATGTTAAAGCGACCGCGTGTGGACCACACGCGCGCGTGGCACTCGAACGGTCCATACGTGTGGAACACGCGCCTGACAGATATTTTTGACCTCCTGGTTGCATCGTGGCCGTTGGATCAGATCTTGATCCAACGGCCCACAGTTACCTGCACATTGTAATTAGATAATATTCAGATTTGGGCCAACCGGGCCTTGTAATTGAATTTGTAATTGGACTGTAAATTTATTTGGGTTTAATATATTTAATTCTTTTCATTTTGTCAGCCCAATAATAACAATAATATAATTATAACACATGTACATACGAAAATGTATACTTAATTAATATAATATTCTAGTATACGTACGTATAATCATACATATAATTAACATAACATCTATATATATATATTAATCAAATACGCTCATACTCTAGATACATACGCGACATACATACACCCCTAATACGTATACATAGCTTATACATGCACACACCACCTTATATTAGTAACATTCATATAAGAAATATACGTGCAATATTAATATATTTACAAGTGAAAATGAGTGATTACAACGGTTGATAAAGGAGGGATCACCCAATGTATCTGACGGTCAGGACGAGGGTTAAGCCGTTCCTAGCCAACTGAAAACTCGCAGGTGGAGTTAGTTTATAGTCTATTATCTATATTTATAAATTATATATATACATAATACACTTATAATTTATTGAGACTTAATTGTAAAGTATCTAAAGTTTAGTTGTTGTTTTTAAATATATGTTTATTTTGTTATTATTTTCATATCGTCATTAAAAAATGACCGATGAATATGTGACATGTAAGGATGGCAAAATTATTTGATCTTGACCTGATTTGGTGTGTTCTTACTTTATCTGATTAGATTTTTTTACATAAATTTCGGAGATCGAGCCGGGTATTAAAAGGCATTGAGCTGGGGCGGGGCAGGACAGGTTCGGGTATAAAGAAATTTCCCGCCCTGCCCCGCCTCGGTATATTTTTAATTTTATTTATTTATTTTTATTATATTTGTGAAAATATCACTGTATATAAAACATTTTTAGAGGTTTTAAGCTATTTTTTAGTTTGTGTTTATCGTAAATTTTTGTTAAATATTGTTTGAGTTTTACAATATCTGATTCTAACGGTCAATGGTTCGAGTTTATTCTTTTAAATATGTATTTTTCATGTGGATAATTTAATTGATTTTATTTTATTTTTATATAGTTTTAAAGTCTCTTGAAACCTATATCTTGTAACTGTGATGGTGTTTCGGTCGGATCTAACATTTATCATCGACGAAAATTAATGTATTTTTAAAATTTTTGGGTTGGGTCAGATATATGAGTTGATATCTCAAGATAGGGCGGGACGAATAAATTAATATTTATACTCGGGACGAGGTCGAGTTTAGAAGTTTATAGGTCGGGACGGGTTCGGGGTGGTAAAAAACCTGCCTCGTCCCATTGCCATCCCTAATGACACGTGGTATTTGTTCATTTTTTCTCTCCTTTGGTTTTTTTAGGGAAACAAATAAAAAATAAAAAAAATATTTAAAAAAATATTTTTTTTGAGAAATCAAATAATCTTTTATCTCAAAACTTTGATTTTGAGAAATCATCTATTTTTGATTCATCAATTTCGATACATATCTCTTCATTCTTTTTTTTACAGAGTTAAAAAACCAAAGTTCCAAAAAAAATAAAAATAAAAAAACTTCGATTGAAAAATCATCCATATGAAAGTGAAACAGATACCTCAACTTTTAAAAAACTAATCCAAAATACTTCGATTTCTCTATGTAACGACGAGTTGAGTAAAAAAAGTTACAAGACTTGAAGAACTCGTCAATAGAGGATAATATTTTTTAACGGAAGACCTAAAAATATTTACGGAATGAAACATTAAACATCTACTTTGACTAAATAACGTTAGATACCTAAATGAAAAGGGTTATAATTTAAGCATTTATTTTATAATTAAATTATTTATTTATGATATTTGTTTTATTGTCGACTTAGTTTTGATTTGGTTGACAACGTTATTATTTTAACATGTTGGATATTGTGACCCGTAAGTTTGAACTTGTTTAAGCACACAATTGTATCTAATTTAAAAGTTTGAAGAGTCATGAATGATTTAATCACTGTATAAACTATATTTAATTTTTTTTAATTGTAGACTGAATTTTAGTTTGGTTATCATCATTGGTGCTGTAACATGCTAGAGTCTATAAGCTTGAGCTTATTTAAGCACACGAAGAGTAAGAGTTTGAGGAGTTTTTTTGTTAAAAAAACTTAAAACCAAGCAGGTTTATTAATAAAATAAAAGAAAGTTAGGAATATAATCTTTCTAAGGTTTCAAATATTTTAAAATAATAAAAAATAATATATTAAAAAAATTAAAAGGTTGCTCCGACTAAATTAGACACTTCTTTTTTGTACTACAACAAATATCTGAAGTCTATTGTAGAAAGAGTCTTTGGAGAGTAGTTAAAGCGAGGGATGACAACAGACGGGGCGGGACATGACAGATTTTTGACCGCTCTGATCCCAACCCGAAAAATATAAGTCTCAAACTGACCTCAACCTAACCCTAACTTTTTCTTATGTAGCCGTGCAAATTGCAGCAACCAAGTGGCATCGAGCGGCAGCACCTACGTGTCGAGAGAGGGTTGCGCAGGTGGATAAGTGGTGTGCTCCTGTGGAACATTGAGTGAAACTAAATACGGACGGTGGCCGATGTGGTATTGATGGACGAGGCTCATGTGGTGGCGTGATTCGTGATAGTACAGGGGCTTAACTTTTTGGTTTTATAAATTACTTGGTATTTGCTCGGTTCTTGATGCAGAACTGTGGGGTGTGTATTTAGGTTTATTTTATGCATGAGAAGCTGGTTCCGACGTGTCATTCTTAAATTGAATAGTATGGAGGCTTTTCGTGCTCTCAGGTTTGAGATCCCTAGTGGCCATTTTTTGTGATGGCATTTGAAAGACTTGTGCCAACAAGATTGGGATGTGCAAGTTAACCATGTTGGTCGTGCTGGAAATCAGGTTGTTGATGCTATGGCCAAAGGTGCTAGAAGTGACAGTCTTGAGGTGGAGCTTTTTGAGCATCCGCCAAATGGTGTTCATGGCTTTTTGATGATTGATAATTGTAATAGTCCGGCTTAATGTCGTGATGGTTTATAGTTCTTATGGTGTTAGCATGTGTACTCTTTTTCTTCCATTTAGGTTTAGGGGAGTTTTTTAATAAGGCATGTGCTAACATTTACCCATGTATGATTTTTCATGAATAAAATCATACCTTTTCACCAAAAAAAACAAAACCTTTAAAGGAATAATTTTAGATAGAAATAAACATAGAACGAAAAAAATAAAAAATATATATATATATATCAACATGCAAATCTGAAAATTTTCAAAGAAATTTAACTAAAACTCAAATAAAAAAATACAGTGAAAGAACTTGCAAAAGTTGAAGGAAACCAAAAAATGAGATAATAATAATAATAATAATAATAATAATAATTGAAATCTAAATCTAAAACAGTTCAAAGAACTTGTAAAGAAATAAAAAAAATATAGATAAATGATGGGGAATAAAAACGAAAATTAAAAATATAAAACAATTGAACTCAAAGAACCTGCAAAGAAAATAAATATAAAACAAAAATGAAAGAAAAATAAAAAAAGGAAATTTAAGAGAAGAATGATGAAAAAGAGATAGATGATAGAAATGGAGGAGAGGAGAGAGGCGGCAGGGTAAGCAGAAAATGAATTGGGGAAAAAGAAATAACCCTAAAAGGTTGTTTATAATGGGTGGCAATTTTGTAAATATATTAAAAACTACATGTATAATTTAAAATATTTCGGGTCGGGTCATATCGGGGTATTTTCACCCTAAACCCAACCCAGAAACTTCTATTCCTTAATTCCGACCCGCCCCTACTTCAAAAATTTAAGAAAAAAATCCGATTTTACCAACTCGGGTCGGGTTGGAACCCATCGTATACGAGTTTTTTTGTCATCCCTAGTTTTAACATGAACTAAATGAAATCCCTAATAAAAAATTGTAAATAGATTTTACGTTGGTTTCATAGGTTCCGATTCACTATACAGTTCTTATTACATCGGCAAACATCCACAAAAGGGATCAAGCTATCCAAGGCCACCGACAAACCCAAATCAAGAACAAACGTAGGGAGGAACACTGCACGAGTATCAAACGGCCGGAAAGATATCCAAAAAATATATTATAAGACAGAGACGTGCCATTTAAGAAGACATGGGTTCATAAATAAAAAACCTAATTTTCTCTCTTAAAAAACTTAGTTTTCTCTCCATAGACGTCGGAAGTTTTTTTATTATCTTTTTTTGCTTAATCGGTGGCGTCAACCGGTCTTAGTATTGGTTATCGACCATCGATGTTCATTATTTTTTTTGCTCTTTCATGTTTTGTTTTCTCAATTTTAATAAGAATCTTTGCTCTTGTGGCACATGTTTATTTTTCCTTTGTGACACGCTTTTCATTAACTTTTGTGGTTCGTTTCATCTGTCATTTAACACGATTTTAGCATACTTTAGCGGTCGTTTGGTGCTTGTATATAAATCCTCACGACGCTAGCTTTTTGATTTGATTCCGTCGGTGGTCATAGAAAAGATTGATCCCCACTCGTTTGATGGTTTGTTAGCCGATATAATCAAAACTGTGTAACGAAATAATTTGCCCGATAGTTTGGTTCGTTCACCACTCCTTTTTCATCCCGTAAAGCGTCTCGTTTAGCTAGAGACAAAGAGAGTCACGAATGTTTCTGAACTTTGATGGTATGCTAATTTCTATGAAAATGCTTGCTTTTCTTTGCACATTTGTAAGAGATTTTTAATGATTAGTCTTTTTTCTCTTTTTTGACGTTTTGTATTTATAATATCTTTTATGGTATTTAATAAAATTCAGATGTCATTATTAAAAAAAAAGACGACATGGGTTCAAAAACACCTAAATAGACATAAGAGTTTTTTACCCTATCGTCAACATATAAAACAATTAGTTACTCAATTATCTTCTTATTTTATAATTATTACCTTAAATAGCTTTTATTGTTAGAATACGATTGCTAAAGAGGAATATAGATGGAAATGACCATATGTTAATACATAGCTTTGTATAGAAATGACCATGATAAAATATAGTTTTGTATAGATTGGGGGTCTTGGACCGGTAAATTTTCAATATAATTGTAACACGTTTCTCCTTGGATAATAAAACAAACAAATTATTAAAAAAATAACTACACATCTCATCTCATTTATAAAAATAAATTTATTCTAAATACATTGAATAGTTATGGATATTTTTTATTATAAAAAATCAATTTATATATATAAATTATGGTTTTGGAAATTTCTTTACTAATTGATGTGCAAAAATTTCATATATTTAACAACAAACATTAGTCATGAATACAAGATGTACATAACATTTAGGTTTGTATGTATATGACAAATTTTTTTATAGTGTTACATAAATGTTTATTTATTTTTAAATAAAGTTTAATGAAAATATTAGTTTTGTGGAGGAAAGAATGGTAGATAGAGTCAAGTTGATAGCCACTACGGTTCCTAAGTTGCCCGTCAACAAACACCATAACTTCAAAACCTACCCAGTAGGAACAGAGTCGGGATTTAGAATTTAAAGGAAAACATAAATAATTGAAACGTGTGGTAAATTTATAAATAAACTATTTTTTAAAAAAAAAATTATATAGAAGGATAAAGGTGTAAAAAAAATTTTGGGTGGGGGCAATTGGCCCTCCCCACCCCATGTAGTTTCGTCACTGTTACCCAGACCAAACAAGGAGATAAATATAGGCATGTTAAAATTTATGATGGTAACATATTCTTGTCACTACTCGAGCATTTAAGTTTAGAAATATTTGCTCAAAAGAAGCAAAGAGTGAGATGTACATTTATTAATCATCCTATCAACACTATTCCACTATATAACTAAAATTCTCATGTACTGTAGGGCTGGGGGCAAAGAAGAAGATGAAATTGTATTTCCAGTAGTGCACCTGCAACCTATCAATTTACATGCTAACTGTAGGGAAGCTTTTAAGATTATCTTGGTTTTTCTGCAACATGGAATGCAATGACCTATACCGGCATTTCCATAGATAAATCAAAATGTTGCAATATTTTTAGAAATAATTCATACCAAAACCGAGGCTCAAGGCTTCCCTTAGGAATAAACCATGGATGTTCTCCCCCGGTCAACTGTAAAGAGATGACATACTCAATCCATCATGGCTTTAGAAGCAAAGTATTGATGCCTCCAACATTGGCCATGAGATTTTCTGAGAAAGCATCAACATATTTCTCAACATTAATTCCATATGATGCTGAAACAAAGCAAATATAAGAATTGTACATCATCATGATATGATGTAGAATGGCTTCACATACATAAAACTGGAAATGTATGAAGCAAGCACAAGGTAGAATCAATAAACCAGCCAGCATTACATCACAATTTCCAAAACCCCAGCTACTGAACTACAAAAGGGTCATTTTCTTTTCGAGGGTAAAGAGCATGACCAAGGTCAATGTAATCTTAGAGGACAAAATTGTAAGTATGTATGTGCTGGTAAAGACTGAAACATACAATTCATGTCACTGTTTCTGGAACTTGAATTTGTATATGCTTAAATTCAATTTAGGAAATCTGTTCAAGAAACTAAGAATGTAATTCACCTCTTTGTATTCAATGTAACTCAACAGTTTCACAACGGATAATAGAAAATATAGAATTTACCTTGCTGAAATATCCGCCAAACAATATGCACCATTTACAAAAGTTCAAAAGCAAAAACGAAAAGAAAAAGGAAAAAAAAGGATACTTATATATATGAAAGCCTAAATCTAAACTAAAAGAATTACATAATGAACAAAAGCCTTTCTTCGTGGAGATAAGAGAGGAAACTAATGAAGCAATTACAAAATTGAAACTTTCAAGTATCTTTACAAATTCATTAAACCTAGCAACAACTAACAAAAAACCTATTATCATCATGTCTCAACTTTCTTAGCTCCCTCAAATGTTCATCATTCGAAATATTAAGAGAACGGCGAAGGTTAGTCACCTTTTCTTCTGTTTCCCAAGTCAAAGGCCCAGAAGCATGCAATGCCCCAAGAGCTTTCTGATAGGCATGCAGCTCCGACCTATGGAAATCTGTTCCCAATTCCACACTAGTGGAAACATAATTTCCTTCTTCTCCACAACTCCTTTCAGAATACGAATCGGCATCACTACAATAATCCTCTAAGTTTTCACAACCTTTTGTTACATAACTAGGAGACAAGTTAAGACCATTATTCCCTAAGCCACTACAACTACCAACAGATGAGGCACAACTCATGGTATCATCAATTCTACGAAATGAAGAAGGCATACATCTTTCACCCAGTATATTTTTTGGGGAAACAAATGCATCTACCTTTACAGAAGCTGGACAAGGAAGCCGCACTATTAGTCTTTGACCACCAATACTACCTTTTTCAATCACCTTTGTCTTCTTTCCGCCAGCATCCGAGAAGCCAAGCGAAGATCTTTTCCTCTTCGACGGTCCAGACGAATTCGACGAGCCCTGTTATCGTAAGAATCAGTAACGTCCAGCAAAGAAATTAAAGAAATATATTAAAATTTAAAGTTTAAACTTTAAAGAAACGTTAGAGAGAATTACCTTTCCAACAAGGAACCATTTGCCATCTTCCCAAGATTGTCGTACACGCAATCCAGATTGATGTGCACTAAGTACGCTATTCGATCCAATAATCCTAACGGAAAAGCTGTTTCCACCGAAAGCTCTAACGATCACCGCCGGTATCCAGCACAACTCGTCGAACACCTCCACGACGTCGCCCGGAACCCAATATTCGGTCCCGTTTATAGGAGGAGGGCAAGGCCTAATCGCTTTCCTGGGTACTCTCTCCACCGACGCCGCCTCGTCGCAGGTGATCGGAAACCAACCGTACTTCACGCTGTAAGTGTGACCGTTGCCGGAGATAATCTCGGCACAGCGCCACGCGCCTGTTGGAACCTCGTTCCTGGTTAACACCTCGACTTTGCTACCTTTCCTGAACCTCATGATCGGTCAATTTGATTTTCAGTATAAAAAAAAGGAAAAAAAATCAAATGTTGAATTGATTTTTTAGGAAGAAAACACAAAAGGAATCCTAGAAACGGCCGCAGATGATAGAATTATATAAGTGCCTGGGATTCATTACATAGATGGATTAGAGGGAGTTGATGAAATCCGACGGTTGAGGAATGAGGGATCACAATCATCGAACGGTGATGATGAGACGGATTGAACGTTAAGTGAGGCTGTTAGAATTGGATGCTTCTTATCAGATTATATTACTAAATAGAGTAACGGAGTCTCAATCTGTTACTTATTTAGTTATGTATAGAATTATTTGTTCTTTTACATTTTAGTCCTTCTATTTTTGCCAAAATTAGGATTTATACCTATACTTAAATTTGCTGTAATTTGATCAACTATTTTAATATAATAGTTGCAGTAGGACCCAATTGAAAAACAAATATTGTTAAGTTTTGTTTATAATAGTAATAGTTCAATGTTATCAATTTAGATTTATTATTAACATCATAAAATAAAGCCATTAGATTATATAAAAATAATAAATTAAATTAAATGTCAAATTTAAACAAGATTGAAATTATGATTTAGTTATAATTTTATATATAATGATTCAATGCAATTTTTTTCTTTTGAAAAAAAGTCAAAAGTATGAGTCAAATATGTATATTATTTTATATTATTTCTTACTTGTACATAAAAAATAAATTTATTATTATATTAAAATTTTAAAAATTGAATATATAAATTATAATAAAATATTAAATTAAAATTTATATTAAAATTAAATTATACTTCATTATAATTTAAAATATTATCTTTATTATTATATTACAATTATATAAATTCTGAATAGATAAAATCTGATAAATATTAAATTATGCTTTATCTTTATCTTAAATTACAAATGTATTATACTTTAAACTACTTAAATTTGAAGATAAATAAAATTTATTTTTTAATTATTTCTTACTTAAACATAATAAAATATATTTTGGTCATATTAACTAAAAGTTTTAAAAGGTAAATTCAGATAAATATTTATTTACATTTTATATTAAATTTTAAAATATTTTAGGTATTTATCTAAAAAATATATAGTTTAGACATTTTTTTAAACTATTAAACCTGAATTAAAATAATGAAATTATAGATAAACAATATATTGATGATAAACTAACACAAAGCCACACACAGTTGCTTACCGCGTCAGAGAGAAGGAGCAGTTGGTCCTTATTTGAAGGCCACACGCGGTTGGAAAATACTAAGACGTTAGCATTGATTTTTTTTTTTTGAACAAAAAGACGTTAGCATTTATAGTACATATTAAAACAAACAATTGAATTGAAGAATGTGTTTATTACGTCGTGATAAGTTATTATTTTAAAAATAAATTTAATTTGATTAGTGTAATCGTTGTATTAAACGGTGTTTTTTGAAATCGACGCGGTCTAGATTAATGGCCGAACTCAAGCATTGAAAATTGATCGGTCTAACCCAAATAACAAACATGAGCCAAACACAGACACAAATAAGCCGGACGACAGTGGTGGCGCACGTGCGAGGACAGGGACAATAAAATCTTAAAAAATAATTAAACTACAAAAATTAAAAAGATATAATTTAATTCGAGAAGGGCACGAGCTTCATTCAAATGGTTTAAATTATTAATGACCTAAAATGTAGTTAAATAATTTGTCAAATATAATGTTGGATTTATCTTAAATATATATATATATTAAAATTTAGTCGTGGAATCGGGCAACACTTGAAACGTTCCAAACTTGACCAGAGCTTCGAACCCGAAAATCTTAGCCAAAGCACACACGTGTAACAAAATTAGCACGTGCCAAATAAAGAAACCCCATCCGTAGCCTCCACCCCTTTCTTTTGAAATCCCATTTCCCCCAAAATATGGGCGGTTCTAAAAACAGGCGGCTTAAAAATAGACTAAAAAGAGGCTTTGTTTTTTAGGCCGTTGGATCAAGCCAAATTAATATTAGGCGTAGGATGAAAAAAATAAAACCCAGTGAACCGGTAACCTTAGGAATAAGGTAAAAAGCATACCTGCATAATAGGCAAAGCTGTTTCCTTGACTATTTAGGGTTCTTGTTACTCCCGTTTCTTTGCTTGTAATTTTTTGGTAATTTTCTGGTTTCTTTGCTTCTCATCTTGTTACTCTCGTTTACCTGGTAAGTTTCTTTTTATCGGTTTATCATGTTCTGATTGCCTTTGGTTGTTTCTTTCTTTCTTTAAATTGGAACTGCAATTTGTTGTCTTTGTAAGGAATTGAGAATTTTGGTTTTTTGTTTCAGATTTTGTATTTTTGGGGGGAGAACTTGATATCGGGGATTAGAAAATTTAATAGTTTTTGGTTGGTGATTTTGATAAGTTTTCTTTATGTGCGGATTCTGGGTTTTGTGGGACAACAAGAAGTTGGATTTTCTATTTGAACATTTAAATTTGTTGATTCCACGCAAAACAAGAAATAAGAGTTTTGAGTCACGCTTGAAAGAATATGAGTGAAAAATGCTAAGCTTAGGGAAAGCTTTTAAGAGACCAAGGAAAGAACTCTGTTGGGACTTTAGAATATTTTTTTTAACATTTTGGAAAATGTTTGTATGCTTGATAATGATAATTTTAAGATAATTAAACGTTGTTTGCAATGAGGTTGGATTCTGTTACTTTCACTGTTGACATTCAAAAAATACAACATTCTTTTCTCTTTTAGTTTGGAGCTGGTTTTGGGAAGGTTCCCTTTTTTGTCGTCTGGGTTTATAAATGTTTCAATGTAGCATCTTATTATTTGGTTAGAAAGAACAATTTGTTTTGAATTTTCTATTCAGTTAAAAGGTCTTTGTTATTGTATATATTAATTAAGTTAATTTCTCTTCAGTTTGAAGTTGGCAATAAGAAATTCACTATTATTTGAGTGTATTAGGAGGAATGCAATCGAAGTCTATTTATATGGTTTTAGGGTTTTGTGTCGTAGTTGATTTTGCTCCATGGCTCTGGCTGAACCGTTGAACTGAGAAAAGTCCCAAATCTGAAACATATAACAGATACATCCATCTCTACAATTTTCTTTTCGATTCTATTCGAAGTTTAAAAAAACTCGCCGAAAATTGGTTGAATGCTTGATATGCTTGAAAGTAAGGTCGATTATGTGTAGTTCGTTGACATGTTAAGTTGTTTTGCTTAATTTGGTTAATCATTGCTTAGTTCTCGATCCTAAATGTGTTAGGTTCTGTTCGCCATGATATTAGAAGTAGTTATAAGGAGATTAATTGGAACTTTGGAATGGTGGGTAGTTTTTGAAGTATAGTGTGATTACTTTGTACGTTTGAATGTGTGACTTGCTCATGAATAATTTGATGCTAAGAAAAATTGCTAAGTTGTTAGTGCTAAACCTATGTTGGTTAGATTATAGATATACAATAAATTAATTGTCATGATCCTAGGAATTGTTGAAAAGAGTCTTCATTTAGACATCTAGCTATGCAAGTGTATAAGTAGAATTCTATCTATAACAAGCTGTGACGGTTATGCTTCTATGTTTGTGAATGAAGTTGTTTGTGGTTAAGATGTCGTGGTGCGCAAAACCTTTAAGAAATAGGTATATGATTCTTGTTCCTTCTATTCGAATGGTTGCAATAAGCTTATCTCATATATATATAATTATAATCTTATGAATTAATCAGGTGACTAATTTAAAGGTTAATTAGAAATTTGATCATGAGATTGTATCCTAGAGTATGATAGTGAGAATGTAGGTTAAATTGGTTTATGTAATTATAATAACCTTAATAATGGAAGGAATGTTGTAATAATCACATGAAATTTTTAGTTTCCAGTATAGGCAAACTTTTGTTCAAATGTACTAATTATTTTTTGTCATCATTTATTCCTTTCATCCTTCTGTCATTTATCATTTCAGATTGAAGTTGTTTACAATGGAGCATCGTAGCGAGACCGACATAGTAGCGGTGCATAAGGCACCTAAAAAATTGACACCATATCTCCATTTCTAGTAAGTTAAAGTTGAATATATATAGCATTGTTGAAATTGTTAGTTGGTTAGCGATATGTATTGCTTATGCTAACTCTGGAATGATGTTTTTACAGTATAAGTGAATGTAAAGGACTGAAGGGTGGTAAAAAGAAAATGAACAATAGTGTAAGTGAGAAAAAGAAAATATAATTGTGTGTTGTGTATTAGTTTGTAAAGTGTACATATTATAAAATTTCAATAATTGTGGGTGTAATACAGGCGAGAAAAGCACTCGGCTTGAGATGGGGTCAAATGACTGATGTAGAAAAAAAAGCCTCATATTGATATGTACGAGGAGCAGAAAATAGTGTATATATTATAAAATTTTAATAATTGTGGGTGTAATAAGGCTCAATCGGAATGGATATCAAAAGGCAAGGTGAAGAAAATAGTGGAGAAGGAAGAAGTTAAAAAGGTAAGTGAAAGTGTATATTTCTTGTTAGAGAAAGTGTTAAGGGTGCAAACATGTTGTAACATAATATATTTAAGCGTAACATTACAATAATTATTGTTGTATTAAACGTTGTAGGAGATATCATCGAGATGTAGCATGAAGAAGTTGTCAAATATGTTTAAAGAGACGCAGAACCTGAAGATTGACAGTGTTGTTAAAGAATTAAGGTTTAGCCCTTTATTTGGAATGAAACCGCGAGCAATTTATCTCGACCTATGTCGCGAGTTAGTGGAGAAGTTTGATTTGGAAAGCTCGACGATTGAATTTAGTGGACACAAATACCTGTACTGGTAAAAGATGTAGAAGCTATCCTGGGTCTGAAGAACGAAGGTCTGGATGTTGAACAGGCCACGAGAAAAATTAATGGAACAGAAATAGTGATGAAGCACAGAATCAGTACGAAGGCTACATATCAACAACTTGAGGGGGAGATAGTAAGTGGTGTTTTTAAGGGGGATGAGTTGAAAGCACGCGTACTGTTGTATTTTGTTGGTGTGTTCTTATCTCCATATACCAACTTTGTGCCTTCCATAGAACATTTCAAGTTATTGTGCTCAGCTGGATTGAGTGGAAAACTGAATTGGTGTAAATATGCGTACGAGAGGTTACTTTATGGAGTAGCCAAATGTAAAGCTCGTGTTGGGTTGGCTTACATGATCGGATCTATTGTTATCCTTGAGGTAATATATTTTTAAAACTATGTCTCGTTCCAGTGTAGTTCTTTATTTCACCCACGTTTTATTTTTATTATAATGTTCTGATTAATATAAAATGTAGGTGAAATTATTCGATTATAGTAGAGGCTATGCTTTCGCGGACGGTCGTGCTCGCATTCATGTGTGGGGGAAGAAGGATGTAGGCAAGATTGTAACCCGCCTAAAGGGAGAACGACCTGCCAAAAAACTGAAAGTAAGTAGGTTAATAAATTTTGTATTCTATAGGGGGTTGTAATGACATGAAATGAATTAATGATGATGTCTGCAGGAACTTGGGTCTGATGATAAAAGCTATGAAGGCGAAGAAGATGAAATGATGACTGGCAGTAATGATGTTATTATGGAGATATTACATAACGTTATTTCAAACTTGGGTGAAATAAAAGAGAGTCTCAAAGCTCATGTCGAAAAGGAGAAAAAAATTGAAGAGAGTTTGGAGACACCGAAGGAGGAATCTAAGAACGTTGTAGAGCAGGTTGCGGGTTTGGGCGCAAATATGATGTACATGAAGAAGGCTTTGCGTATAATCGATCCAAAGTTTGGGATTGGCCTTGAGGAAGAGAAAACAAGGGCGGAGAAACCAGAAGTCGAAGAGTCCAACCCGGAAGATGGACTTAATAGTGACGTTGGAGCGTTGATAGATGATGTCACCTTTGCCTTGCACCCGATGCATGTGATACCGCGAGCTGCACGTTTTCGTTCTAAATCATTAACACTTGATCTCCTTAAGTCTCCCCGTGAACAACAAAATTGTTGTGCTTTGACATTACCGAGCCCATCATGCCTAGTTGTTGCGCGACATACACTGAACCTACTATTATTTACATAATCCTTATAAAACTCCCATGCATCATTACGAGAGTTAAACTCCATACCTACTAAATTTTCGGGAAGAACATTTTCCTTTGTTGTGCACTCATCAACTACATAATTTTCAGCATCATTTCCAACTGTATCGACCATGTTTCGATGTCGACGATGAAGAGATCCTAAGAAAATAGAAAACATGGTAAAACGAGGGATGTCCCGTAAAATAAATCTTTTTACTATGAAGTAAATGAAAGTGCAAACATTCAACGTACCTTCTATTTACTTGTTGTAATGTTGATGGATGTTGGCTGGTAATATTGGAGATAACCTCAAATTTCCTACTTTTTCCCACATCCACGGTAAAGGGCAGCTGATGAAGAGTAAGTAAGAAATAACAAAGCCAAGTTGTGGTCTTTGTTTAACCACAAACAAGGTTGGTGTGAGCATTCATTTTGCCTTAAATAGGTTGGTTAGGTTGGTTGAACAACAAATGAAGAAATAAACTATAGCCATTAGTGGTTGAGTTCCCACCCTTATTTTGTTTCGAATATGTCACCTTAAAATAAATTTTGATATAACAAATGGTTTTTAACTCGTAATGGTTTTGATATAACTTAAAATAAATTTTAAATAACTCATACGGATTACTCACTACGCATTCGAACAAACGTCTTAAGCTTAACCAAACATTTGATGAACTTTAAAAATAACATTCGATGAATTTTATGTCTTAAGCTTAACCAAAAATTTGATGAACTTTAAAAATACATTCGATGAATTTTTCTAATTCAAAATGGCCTTAAAAGGCTCTGCGTACCAATACGGTACTATGAGTACCGGTATGCCCTATGTTTTCAAATTACATCGAATGTAGACCCAATACCGGTACGGCAAAAGGCATACTGATACGTGTACTTTATTTCAAAACATCAAATGTAAAACCAGTACCGGTACGGCAATAGGCATACCGATACACGTAATTGATTTCAAAACATCGAATGTAGAATTAGTATCGGTACGGCAACAGGCGTACCGGTACTCGTATTTGATTTCAAAATGTCAAGTGTAGAACACGTACCAATACGATACAATGCGTACCGATATGCGAATGTTTTATTTATACTTCGAATGCAAAATGAGTACCGGTACATATAAACGTGTACTGATACACTAATGTTTTATTTATACTTCAAATGCGAAATGAGTACTAGTACATCTATACGCATACCGATACGAGAAATTTTATTTATACATCGAGTGAAAAATGAGTACCGGTACGAGTTCTAGTGTACCGGTACGCGGGACACAGAACCTCTTCCTAGGGCTCTTAAAATTAGATTTTTACCCCAAATTTCCATTCTATCAACCCTAGCCGTTTCCCCCTCAAATTCACTTGTTTTTCACTCAATTTTTCCACAAATTTTTTAAGTTTCTTACACTTCTTCAACAACCCATCAAGCTTTCATTAAGATAGTTCACTTCCATCATCAATCTCATCCATTCCAACAATTTTAAGGTATTTTTCGTTCTATTTTTTTAACGTTGTTTTCTCATATTAAATTTATCTATTTTCATTTACTTTGTTTTAAATAATATATATGTGTGTTATTATACATATTATTTTGAAATAATTTGTTGGAATTATTGTATTGAGTAATTGATTAGTGCATACATTGTGGTTTATTTTAAATTTTTGTTCTAATGGCCCCTAAAACTAAACGTCCTAGATCCGCTCCCTCTAACCAAAATTCAAATTCTTTGAACTTTACCTCAATTTTTAATTCATGTTTTAATGAACTGGGTCGTCATGGTCAATTAGAACATTTTCGGTTATATGAAAATTATACCATTCAGAGAGAAAGGGTTGATGATTATGCGTTTATAATATCCGACAAGTTTAAGTTCCCTTATCTTGAAAATCTAAGGGAATGGAAATTTTTATCTTTTCTTCATTTACCCAGTTTTGTCTTTAAGACTCTAGTTAGAATATTTTATTCTAATGCTAGGGCAATTCTTAGTGAAGACAAAAAGAGATCGTTGCAATAGAATCCTATGTTATGGGTAAAGTCTTTAAGCTAGACTCCTCTATTATTGCCACTCATCTAGGATTAGATGATGTCGAGGAAGATGGTGAAACTAAGCATATTCCTTTTGTTTATGCCCCAAACTCTTCTGCATCTGTTCTTAATGCTCATGATAGGTTCTTTCATCTCATGATTACTTGGTTCTTTCGTCCTCCCGAGGGGAAGTGGTCTACTATTAGAGGGGTAGATGCTTATTGGTTGTATTGCTTCCAAAACAACATTCACCCTAACCTCGCTCAAATCATTTATGCTGAAATTGTTTATCTTGTCCAAAACCGTCATAAACCTCAAGTTAAATCTTTTACCTATGGTTGTGTCTTGAGCCACATCTTTGCTAAAGAAAACATAGACACATCTTATGATCTACCTTGCCCTCTTACCGACCCTATTAATGAAAAATCTCTTTAAAAGAGCGGATTTCATTATATTGGTGGTGAATGGATTCGACTACAACCCAGTTAGCCTAATGAAGGAAATGTGCCAGCTCCACCTCTAGTTTCTGCTCCGATTGCGCCTCCACCGACCTTTGGTAATGACATGCACTCCTACTTTGATGGCAAGTTCGATGAAATAAGGTCCTACATCGATGGAAAATTCATTGAGATGCAATCTATGGTTACATCTCACATAGATAATCGCTTAACTTCTCTTGGTACACGTGTGACTAGCATTGAGACCGACTTGGCATCATTTCACCTTGAGTGGAAAACGCATACTTTTGGTGACACCTCCGCAGAGGAGGAAGAGGACGAGGATGAGGATGAGGATGATGGAGATATGCCATAGCTTTTTTGTTTTATCATATCATGTTGCATGCATCCTAGACTACATATTTGGATTGTTTTTCTTCATTGTTTTTATTGTTTCCATCTTGCTTTGACTTTCATGTTTGGATTGGATTTGATACCCAATGCTTTGAATTTGCTATATATATTATATGCTTTTGATTGTTACTTTGGCTTGGCACTTTGGCTTTTAATTTGTTTATCTTCTCCTATTGCATATCTTGCTTTTCATCTAACAAAAAAGGGCAGAAATAATTGGGTTTGTTTTAATTTTTTTAAAAATATTTTAACTCGTAATGGTTTTGATATAACTTAAAATAAATTTTAAATAACTCATACGGATTACTCACTACGCATTCGAACAAACGTCTTAAGCTTAACCAAACATTTGATGAGCTTTAAAAACAGCATTCGATGAATTGTATGTCTTAAGCTTAACCAAACATTTGATGAACTTTAAAAATACATTCGATGAATTTTTCTAAATTACATCGAATGTAGACCCAGTACCGGTACGGAAATAAGCGTACTAATACGCGTACTTTATTTCAAAACATCGAATGTAAAACCAGTACCGATATCGCAACAGACGTACCGATACGCGATATTGATTTCAAAACGTTGAATGTAAAAGCAGTACCGGTACGGCAATAGGCGTACCGATACTCGTATTTGATTTCAAAAGTCAACTGTAGAACACGTACCGATACGCTACAATGCGTACTGACACGCGAATGTTTTATTTATACTTCGAATACAAATTGAGTATCGGTACAACTGTACGCGTACCGATACTCCTTGAGGCAAAAACAAAAAATTTCAAATGAGTACCGGTACAACAAGCGTACCGATACTTTATGTTGAGCCCCTTTCAGCCTTGGTGATATATTGTAAGAAATTTGATATAAACCGTCTTTCTTACAATATTTGTAAATATTTGTATATACTTTGTAGTAATTTATGTATTAACACAAATCCTTACATTTTTTGTGCTAAGTTATGTTTTCTCGTAGAAAATTATGTATGTACACAAATCCTTACACTATGATGAGCCCATTTTGGCCTTGGAGATATATTGTAAGAAATTCGGTTTATACCGTCTTTCTTACAATATTTGTTAGGATTTGTGTATAGCTTGTAGTAATTTGTGTATCAACACAAATCCTTACATTTTTTGTGCTAACTTATGTTTTCTCCTAGGAAATTGTGTATGTACACAAATCCTTACACTATGTTGAGGTCTTTTTGGCCTTGGTGATATATTGTAAGAAATTCGGTATATACTGTCTTTTTTACAAAATTTGTTAGGATTTGTGTATGACTTTTAATTTGTGTATCAACACAAATCCTTACATTTTTTGTGCTAAGTTATGTTTTCTCCTAGGAAATTATGTATGTACACAAATCCTTACAATATGTTGAGGCCCTTGTGGCCTTGGTGATATATTGTAAGAAATTCAGTATATACTGTCGTTCTTACAATGTTTGTAAGGATTTGTGTATAGCTTGTAGTAATTTGTGTATCAACACAAATCCTTGCATTTTTTGTGTTAACTTATGTTTTCTCGTAGGAAATTATGTATGTACACAAATCCTTACAATATGTTGCGCCCTTTTTGACCTTGGTGATATCCTGTAAGAAATTCAGTATATACATTCTTTCTTACAATATTTGTAAGGATTTGTGTATACCTTGTAGTAATTTATATATCAACACAAATCCTTACATTTTTTGTGCAAAGTTATGTTTTCTCCTAGGAAATTATGTATGTACACAAATCCTTACACTATGTTGAGGCCCTTTTGGCCTTGGTGATATATTGTAAGAAATTCGGTATATATTGTCTTTCTTACAATATTTGTAAGGATTTGTGTATAGCTTGTAGTAATTTATGTATCAACACAAATCCTTACCTTTTTTGTGCTAAGTTATATTTTCTCCTATGAAATTGTGTATGTACACAAATCCTTACACTATGTTGAGGCCCTTTTGGCCTTGGTGATATATTGTAAGAAATTAGGTATATACCTTCTTTCTTACAATATTTGTAAGGATTTGTGTATAGCTTGTAGTAATTTGTGTATCAACACAAATCCTTACATTTTTTGTGCTAAGTTATATTTTCTCGTAGGAAATTATGTATGTACACAAATCCTTACACTATGTTGCGCCCCTTACGGCCTTGGTGATATATTGTAAGAAATTCAGTATATACCGTCTTTCTTACAATACTTGTAAGGAATAGTGTATAACTTGTAGTAATTTGTGTATCAACACAAATCTTTACATTTTTTGTTCTAAGTTATGTTTTCTCGTAGGAAATTATGTATGTACACAAATCCTTACACTATGTTTCGCCTATTTAGGCCTTGGTGGTATCTTGTAAGAAATTCGGTATATACCGTCGTTCTTACAATATTTGTAAGGATTTGTGTATAGCTTGTAATAATTTGTGTATCAACACAAATCCTTACATTTTTTTTGCTAAGTTATGTTTTCTCATAGGAAATTATGTATGTACACAAATCCTTATACTATGTTGCGCCCATTTTGGCCTTGGTGATATCTTGTAAGAAATTCGGTATATACCGTCTTTCTTACAATATTTGAAAGGATTTGTGTATACCTTGTAGTAATTTGTGTATCAACACAAATCCTTACATTTTTGTGCTAAGTTATGTTTTCTCCTAGGAAATTATGTATGTACACAAATCCTTACACTATGTTGCGCCCTTTTTGGCCTTGATGATATCTTGTAAGAAATTCGATATATACCGTCTTTCTTACTATATTTGTAAGAATTTGTGTATACCTTATAGTAATTTGTGTATCAACACAAATCCTTACATTTTTTGTGCTAAGTTATGTTTTTTCCTAGGAAATTATGTATGTACACACATCTTTACACTATGTTGAGGCTCTTTTGGCCTTGCTGATATATTGTAATAAATTCGGTATATATTGTCTTTCTTACAATATTTGTAAGGATTTTTGTATAGCTTATAGTAATTTGTGTATCAACACAAATCTTTATATTTTTTGTGCTAAGTTATGTTTTATCGTAGGAAATTATGTATGTACACAAATCCTTATACTATGTTTCGCCTATTTAGGCCTTGGTGATATCTTGTAAGAAATTCGGTATATACCGTCGTTCTTACAATATTTGTAAGGATTTGTGTATAGTTTGTAGTAATTTGTGTATCAACACAAATCCTTACATTTTTTGTGCTAAGTTATGTTTTCTCGTAGGAAATTATGTATGTATACAAATCCTTACACTATGTTTCGCCTCTTTAGGCCTTGGTGATATCTTGTAAGAAATTCTGTATATACCGTCTTTATTACAATATTTGTAAGGATTTGTGTATAGCTTGTAGTAATTTGTGTATCAACACAAATCCTTACATTTTTTGTGCTAAGTTATGTTTTCTCGTAAGAAATTATGTATGTACACAAATCCTTACACTATGTTGCGTCCTTTATAGCCTTGGTGATATCTTGTAAAAAATTCGATATATACCGTCTTTATTACAACATTTGTAAGGATTTCTGTATACCTTGTAATAATTTGTGTATCAACACAAATACTTACAAATCGATACACAAATACTTACATTAATTGTAGTAAATTATGTTTATGCGTAAGAAACTATGTATATACACAAATTCTTACGTGTAACATTTTATGTATATACCATTTTTCTTACAGTTTTATAAAAAATTATGTATAAACGTGTTATAAATTATATACAAACTTATTACCTGCTGACCCATAGCCTTTATTTAGCTTTCATTTAAGTGCGTTCGTTAGAACTTCCCCCAAAATATTTCCCTATTTTCCACTGAAAATTACAACAAATAGAGAACATTTGCAATCGCTTGTTTTGATCGTCGTCAAGGGGAGACCTGAGATCATCACAAAGCTAAACAAAATCCCTCTGAATTCCCAAATATGTGGAGAAGGCTACTCACTTCACAGTTCAAATCTCTAGCAACACTTCCATGCCGATCCGCTTCTAAAACGGCGCCGCTTCCATTCAAATCTCACATTTCTCCTTCCGCTTCCGCTTCTATCCTCGTTCGCCATTTCTCCACCGAGTCAGGTAATCCTACTTTCATTAGATCCTCATCGGCGATTCATTTTTTTAATTATTTTCTGTATGAATGTTTTAGATAATTTATTATTCTGCTTCGAAATTAGAAGAAGAGTTAAAGTTAGGTTTACTTTATACTGGAAAACACTGTTGTTTGACTGTTTGTTGATTTGTCCGATATTGTTTTCGCGGTTTTTGATTTCGATTGGTTTGGTTTGTGTAGCGGATACTGCTGTGAAGAAGAGAGTTGAGGATGTAATGCCTATCGCTACTGGTCATGAGCGCGAGGAGCTTGAGGCCGAGCTCCAGGTTATTTTTCCTCTTCCATTCTCTCTCCCTCTCTCTCTCTCTCTGGTTTTAAAATGCGACAACTTTCTTCTGGCGTTACTTTTCTACTGTTGAAGATTTGAATTGTCTATGTTGGTTTCTCATTCTGATTTTATTCGTTGTGTCATCTTGTTTAGGGAAAGAAAATCCTTGAAGATGTGAACAATCCTGTAGGTCCATTTGGCACAAAGGTTAGTACGTGATTCAATGATTCTCACAGTTTATTACAATTGAGGAACGCTGACTGATTTGATCATGTCTGTATTATGGAACCGATGGCTGATGGTGTTGAAATACTGATGATCATTCCCTCTTTTTTGCTATGAATTACTACTATATTTTACTTGCTTTTACTCCTTTATTTGGTTTGTGATGGCTTCAAGTATTTGGAATCTGTGCCCTTATATTTAAATGGGTTTACTGTTTACCTGTTGTTGATGTATATTGAAACTATTTTTTATCCTTGTATATTTTATTAGATGCTTCTCACTTTCATGGTGAAAGTGCATGTTTGCAAAAATGATGTTACCAGTTGCATTATTTTGGTACTTTGGCAACATACTTTTTCAATGTTATTAACTAGTAGGAATTTCCAATGATTTATTCCAGTATTTGTTACTTGTTTGCTATAGTGTTCTCTTTTGTTTTTTAATTCATTTTTGGACTTGATGAATATTAGCAACTGTAGATTGTAGATTGATGAAAGTTAGGGAATTATATTTCCTAATTTTTAGCAGCTAAAATTTAGGGATTTATCAATAATTAGGTGCAGATTTAGCTACTGATTTTATGTAATTCTTCCTAAATTAGCTACTTTTGTATACTATAAATATGCGCTATTCTTATCAATAAAAGTTAGGAAATAGAGAACAGTTTTCTCTACCTCAAATCTCTGTTTTTCTACATGGTATCCGAGCTAGGAAAGTCTGAAAAATCCCAACAAGATGCCTGGTTGTGTTCCTTTCTAATGGTTCTATCTTAGCCAAGTAAAAGATAGGGAAAGGTTATAATTTAGCCTTAAAAAACTATTTGGTTTTATCTTAGCCATCCATTGTAAAAGGTAGGGAAAGGCTATACTTTAGCCTTAAAAAACTGTCTGGTTCTATCTTAGCCATCCATTGTAAAAAGATAGGAGGAGAGGTTCTAGTTTAGCCTTAAGAAAAGAAAAACTAGATAATATATTTTTTAAAGGATTCTACATCAAAGATCCAAGCTGAGACTTTAGTGCGTGTACCTACCAAAAAACCAGCTATGCCTACATCTTTCGCATCAAAAATTCCAGTCAGGAACTGCTTCAGTTTCTAGTCCTGATATTCCAACTGATGCATCTACCATCTCAAGCGTACCATAAGTTGAACGTTAGCAACTACTCCTAGACCGTGAATGGCGGAGGAAAGCTAGAGACATCCCAGGATGGCAAAGGGAAGCTGGGAGACATCTCAAGAGGATGTAGAAACCAGCAACAACAACTGCAAAGAGACGCAGAAACCAGCAACAAAAGCTGCATTTTATCAACAATGGCTGCGCAAGAACAGCACGGTGTTGTCCTGGCTGCTCAAATCAATGACTCCCGAAAAAAGGGGAGCATTTTTTCTCTAAGAAACAGCACATGAAATGAGTTGCTGTTTAAGAGATTTTTTCCAGCAAAAAAAATATGGCTGAACTTTTTTGCATTTGAATGCAAAATCTCAGAGAAGGTCATCAATGGAGCAAATTTGCTCCCACAAAGAAGGCAATAACATCCAAGATCTAAGCTGGTGCTCTACTATGTTTACTCACCAGCTTGAGGGGGGAGTGTAGATTGTAGATTGTAGATTGATTAAAGTTAGGGATTTACATTTCCTAATTTTTAGCAGTTAAAATTTAGGGATTTATCAATAATTAGGTGCAGATGCTACTGATTTTATGTAATTCTTCCTAGATTAGGTACTTTTGTATACTATAAATATGTGTTATTCTTATCAATAAAAATTAGGAAATAGAGAACAGTTTTCTCTACCTCAAATCTCTGTTTTTCTACAGCAACTTTTGGTATAACTTGTATGTTTCCTTAAACTTAGGATTTCTCAAGTAAGTTTCTTTTTGGTCCCTCCTCTGGTCATGGGTAGATTAGGCCTGAGTGGTAGCGACTCTTGAACTGTAAACCTTGACCCTCCATGGAGGGTGACAATCCATATGCCAAACCTGGGTCGTTAATATTTTATTTTCAACAACATTTATACGGCACGGTTTAATTTGCTTTCTAGATGGTAATACCACTTCTTGGAAACTAGAATATTATAGATTATCATAGAAAATGGAGGAGGTTAAAGCAATATTTTTTCTGCATATTGATGTACTGCAGTGTTTTATCCATTTAAGTCGAATCGTGGCAAAGAAATAATCTTTGTAAATTTATCAATTTTAGTTTGAATCTTTATTTACAGTTATACCTTTTCTTCTGCTATAAACTGGAAATTTTGACCTTATACTGAAATCATAAGATTGATGTCATGACATGATTTTTGATGGTAGAAGTTATTTTATCTGCCTTTAGGAAGCTCCTGCTGTTGTGAAGTCGTACTATGACAAGAGAATAGTTGGATGCCCAGGAGGTGAAGGCGGTATGTTCCCTTCATCAGTTCTCTGTTTCTGCTCTTTTAGGTTCTTGTATGCTTCTCTTAGATTTGTACAGAATTGAGCCATTCTTCTCAACTAATAATTGTGTTCATTTGATTTGCTTTCTTAAAAATTGCAGAGGATGAGCATGATGTGGTCTGGTTCTGGCTGGAGAAAGGCAAGCCACATGAGTGCCCAGTTTGCTCACAGTATTTTGTGGTAAGTGAATATCATGAACCAGAGAACATTGATTCTTAATGTGCTTAATCTTGTGGTGATGTATTTGAGTTACATATAAATGCCAATGTCCTTGCATTCATTGGATTTATATCACATTTAGGTATTTCTGACATCCCATTGACGGATTTAGCTAAAACTATCAAGATTTGAATTAAATTGCTAATGATCTGGAGCCATTGTGAAACACATAAATAGTATTAGTCAATTGATTCTCAAGCAAACCTCATTTACTCTAGTTTACCAACCTGTTTGTGCAGTAAATAGCTTATTTATATGAAAGTTATGTAACTTGGTTCTGTTTATTTCATCTTTAACCGTGCAAATGTTATCAGTGGAATTAACAACCATGTATTCGATTGAGTTTCAACCATTTAAGCCATTAGATTTTTTTTCTAGATGATTCTCGAAAGACTTATCGAAAGTACAATTACATGGATATACATATCGACTTTTACTACCTGATGACCAAAGTCTGATTTTGGCTGAACATGAATTTGTTTAAGGTTGAGGTCATGATGCCATGACAAAAGTGAGACTTCCAGGCTTTAAGGTTGACCGATGGTTCATCCGATTCCCTGTGTCTATGACCCTGTAATGCAATAAGACAATCCAGCCATTTTTAACCAGTGGATAAATAGAAGTTTGTTTCCATCACTGTAGGATATCTCTAATAATTTCTATTTTTGTCTTGCAGCTGGAAGTTGTGGGACCTGGAGGACCTCCAGACGGACATGGCGACGATGATCATCACTGATTCCAGCTTTCAGTTTTTCCCCGTTGGAATAAAATTGCAGAAGATGATGTAATGATGTTCCAATATACAATGCACCTTAAATGCTCAGAAAGCTTGTTTATGGTTGGTTTGGTTTTGAGATGGTATTCTCTGTGTTTTTTAATGGCACTTTAGACTGATACACAAGTATGAAATCTTTCTTAGTTAACTTGAAATGCATCGCCAAATAAATAAATAAATCTATGTTTACCATTTTCCATTCTTTCAGTGAACTTCCTGTCGTCAAGTTTTGAAGGATAATCTGATTGTCTTGTTATTGTTTCAGTCATTTGAATTCGATTGTTTCTCTAAAATTAGTTTACTGGTGTCGTATCATTACTTGCAAGTTTTGTTTTTTAACCAGCACAATTAGTACCAACTATTGCTTTGGTTTGTAAGTTTTTTGGTGGAAAATAAAGGTAATATAGTAATTTCCACATGATCGGGAGGCACAAAAGTCTTAATACATATATCAGATATATGTATACTTTTATCGAGTTAATATTTGATGCATACGCAGTGGCAAAGTATGGTTTTTTTAAGTCTTAAAACTTAAAATCTAAACTTTAGACCTTAAAGTTTTAACTCTAAATTTTAAATTCAAAACAATAAAACATAAATCTCTAAATTAAACTCTTAATAAAGGATGGTCATATGTCGGTTTTTTGTCGATCCGCACTCAATCCTGAAATTTAACACCTTCATCTAAAACCTGCCTGACTTAACATTTAATAATGTTTCACTCAATTCGAACCCAAACCCGAATTTTAGAGCAAAAATTCAAACCCGATTTGATCCGACATAAATAAAAATTTAAGAATTTTCATTATTATTCGATAAAATAAGGAGTTAATTAAAAAAATACAAATAGAGAAAGAATATTATAATAATTATTTTATTTTTATTAGACAAAATATGGAGGTAATTGAAATATATATAAAAATGGGACATTGTAGCAATTATATAGAAATATTTAGAATAAAACTAAACTATTATTTCAGGTTAGATCAGATATGATATTTTTTACCTTAAATCTAAACCTGGTCCTACTCGACCTCATCTTCAATAAATTAAATCGGAATTTGAACCAAACCTACTTTTAAAAAAAAATACTTAAACTTTATAAAATCAAGTTAAATCGAAGCATCGAATATGAGTTAAATGGCCATTCCAGCTCCTAACCCTTAAATTAGACCGGTTTGTAAAAAGAAAATTCTCTACCAGTGTTGGAATAATTTTTATTGGAAATAGGAGCCGGAAAGGACATACGGAAACATCAAGAAAGCTGTGATACGTGTATATATATTCTTGGACCCAAAAATAGAAGAGACTGATTTATTCACTTAATTATGGTGTATTTTGAACGTTCTTTTAAGATTTTTGATATTTTTTCTTAACCATACACTTTAGAGACAAAGTTATTAGTCTTTTATAATAAAAATTATTATTTTTTAATTAAAACTATTCGTTGGGTCTATCAAAATATTATTACTTAAGGTAATTATAAGATAGTGTTTGTTTATATATTTTTTTAACTTTTTGATTATGCACACATTACTGATAAAACGGACGCGTATATATATATTTGAGATAAACTTATTTATTTTATATGTTTAAAATATTTTAACCTTATTCCTTTCATGTTCTTCAACATCATTCCATACCATTAACAAGGAATATACACAGTTTAATGAACGTGCCAAAATAAATAAAAGAAAATCTCCCATCAACCTTTACATCTATCAATCTTTATCTGCCTATATTCCATCTTTTTATGGCTGCATGCATGGTTTCAACGGTAACTTTGGCTAAATATACCCTTCGGAAATAAATTGGTCCACGTAGTTAAGAATCGCATTCTGGAAGGTGCGATTTCAAAAATCGCGCTTCAATGGGCGAGACTTTAAGATGATATAACACGTTGATTAAGGTGCCGGAATTTCATATTTTGAGATAAAAAGTCGCGCCCAACTGGACGCGATTTCCACGAGAATACAAAACGAAGCGATGCGAATTTATCATGCTATCTGCGTGGAAGTATCGATTGGTCAAGCTCGATTTTTTTGTTATTTAAAACTAAAATTACGTTTTGTAAAACGCAATTTTCGTACTTAAAATTGTCTATAATTAAAATTACTTATCACTGCTCGCGTAGTTAAATTTGAGCGGGTTTAAATAAATAAAAAATGGGTTTTATAAGTCTAGGAGCCTAGGAAATTGGAATCCACGAGAAAAGCTACATAGAATAGCAGCCTCTCGATTTCGAATCTCCAAAAGGTATTACAATCAGTTAGTAAATATACAAATAACTACAACATATATTCTTAATTTATTTTAGTTTTATAATTTGTAACTTTAAAACTCGAAGGTGATAAAGTTTGCAAATATCATTTAGAATATGCAATTTGATCATACAACTATCACCTTCTTTGTATATATATAACATCTCAATCTAATTTACTCTATTTAAAACGTCAAAATTTAAACTTTTAACCTTATTTAAAAAACCCAATATCTCATTCCGTTAAACCAATCGATAGTTGATATAGTCTATAATTATATTTATATAACATTATCTTTCCCATATGATTGGTTGGATTTTTTTGAAATGTTACTGTTCTCAACATGAACGGAGCTAAGATTGAATCTTGAGGGGATAAATTATACGAGGACCTAAGAAGTATTTAAATAAAAAAATTTAAGGGAGACATAGACTTAATTTAATTAATATTAAAATTTGTGAGACTGAAATTGAAATAAACCCAAAAAAGTTTGAGACATGAACCCCTCCAATATTCTACATGGGTTATTTTTAACCATTTCCGATGTGTTGTCAATGTCCATGAGCAAGAATATTGAAGGGATATTGCATTAGGGTTTGCTATTGAATGTTCGTTTACAATAACTATAAGCTTTAAATAAACAAAAAAGATTTCACTAACATAATAATCTTCCCCTCATAAATAAGAAGATTTTTAATAAAAAATAAATAAAAATAATCTATGATTCTCACCAACGACCCCATAATCTTACGATTACCGGTTAAAAATAATAATTTTTTTAATATAAAATAATAATCTTTTAAAATTTAAATACATGATTCTTAAACAAAATAATAAAATGTTGTGTGGGTTGAAATAATATTTTATAATAATTAAATATTTGAATTGCCATGGATATAGTTATGCTAAAAAATATTATAATATCTCTACGTAATATATATTGACTTTGTTTGGTAAACAGTTTTTTGACCTAAAATTAGAAGTTTGAAGTATTTTTAGAGGTTTGACTAGTTAAATCTGCTAATTTGGATGTTTGGATAAAGACTATTTTGTACTTGATAATTATAAAAAAATTCTCTAAATAACATAAATTTTATTAACTAATAAAATTTTAAAAAATAATTTCATAAATAAGAAATTAATATATAAATTAATAAATACATACAAATTTATTAATTAATAAAATTATATTCAAAAAATTATTTTAATAGATAAGAAATTAATATATACGTCTAAATTTAATAATTATTAAAATTATATTAAAAAGCTAATTTCGCAAATAAAAAATTAATATATACATCTTCATATATGCTCAGTGATGATATTAAAAAATAATTTTAATAATCTAATTAATATTAACATATACAAAATGTTAATAACTAATAAATTATTCAAGCAAGTTTCAAATATAATCATGTTCTTATATGTCATTTTGCTTGTTTAAATAATCAAACAGTTATCAGCTATCAGTTAATTTTACCAAACACTTTTATACAATCACCTAATTAATCCGCTAGTCAAATCAACTATATGCTATAAGCTAATATAATCTGCTATCAGCTATCCGCTAATTTTCAAACAAGGCCATTATTTTTATTTAAGTGCATAGAAGTTCATTTGGATTCTGAAAATATTTTGTGTTTTTATCTAAATAAGAAAACATGTTTGATAAATAGAAATGACATTTTGTTTTAATTATAAAAATAGAAAAACATGTTTGATACACATTTTCCTAGAACAGAAATATGAGAAACATGTTTGATACCCATTTTCGTATAATAAAAATCTTCTATATTTTCAAATTATGTTTCTATCTTTTTTTTCGAAGTAAAATATGATATAATTGTCAAGTGTTCTATTTTGTGTACGATAGCATTCATTTGACACCAAAATAATTATGTTTGTTCTATTTTTGTTGGATAACATCGTCGTAGGCACTGACGGAACTCAATATTATTTATTAAGAGGGTTAACAATATAAGTTATATATTTTTAGAGGACTAAAATATAATTTTATCATTATTTCAACTTAATCTTTTTAATTTTTAAAATTAGGGGATCCCGCGGTGCCTTAGACAAGCATCACCACTTGATTTATTTATTTTTCTTTTATATCAATTAATTATGAAATGTACCTTCATCTTTAACCCACATTCACTCATTAGTTTATTTTTTCACTGAAAATGAATTAATATTAGTTGTAATAAATTAGACTACACTGAGGGTGGTGCCAACAGCATATGTTGTTTTCCAGTTATAATATGCCAAGAATCAATTAACCATATATAAAATCAAAATATTATAATCCCATTATCTTAATTAACTTATTGGTTGATTCTTGCCCCAAATGAGTGTATGGTAGGGTAAAGGAGGGGTTGACAATGGAAAAGTTGGCACAATGTTTTCCTCCAAAAAAAAGGATGGAAAAGAAAAAAAATTACTAAAAAAGTTGATTAAAAAGTAATTGCATGCCTCCATTCACCATAATTAGGGATGCTCATGGTTAACCAAAATACTACAATGGTTAATTTGTAAGTTGTGATCTTAGTACAATTATATGATAATGTCTAAAGATAATGTGTTCTAATTACACTAAGAACAGAACCAACAAATTAACCGTTAATGTATTTTGATTAACCATAAACATCCCTAACCTCAATAACCATCACTTGTCATGTCAGCATTATTTTTTCAACTAGTGAACCAGTTAAATATAGAGTTTTCAAAATGACATTTTTGATAACACACAAATGTTGGGTGCAGTAATCCAGAAAAAAATTAATCTTTATGTATGATCGTAAAATGAACATGAACGATACTTTAGTTCAAACGAAAGGAAAAAAACGGGATTTTAGGTTATAGAACACTACAGCTAGAAGCCAGTAGGTCAAAGATGAATGGCATCTTGAATATGATTTAGTCTTTATGCACAATCGTAAAATAGACATGAACGATACTTCAGCTTAAAATAAAAAAAGGACTTGTAGGTTATAGAACACTACAGCTAGAAGCCAGTAGGCCAAAGATGAATGACATCTTGAATATGATTTAGTTTTTATGCACTATCGTAAAATGGACATGAACGATATTTTAGTTTAAAATAAAAAAAGGCCTTGTAGGTTATAGAACACTACAGCTAGAAGCCAGTAGGCCAAAGATGGATGACATCTTGAATATGATATAATTGACGAGTTCATAAACATGTGACTGACAAGGACACTATAAAATTCCATCAGAAGACAGAATTTTTCTTTGGATGTTGCATATAAACAGCTGCATTATTTTATATGTGCAAAGTGATGAAAATGGGGTCTACTGCAACTCAGCAAATCAATGTAGCAGTGCTAATTCACCTGTAAATATAAGGAAAATTTTATATGGGTAACATGGTCAGTTGAATTATGATGTATATATGCATCATAATTCTGAAAAAATGACCTTGAGAAGTTGAAGTTTACTGAAAAAGGGAAAATTTATTTAAGGTTGCATGAAAGTTCAAAACGTGTAAGCTTTCTGTTTAATGGGGTATCAATCAAGTCACCAAAAGAAATGATAAACAAATGATTGAGAAAAGATGGTATTTTTTTTTTCAAATTTAGGTTGTTCTTTTCTTGTATACATTAATATTCTGTTGAGTTGTTGTTGGACGGGTTTGCTTTATTTTTTTGGCCACTGTCAACAAGCATAGATTCTCTCTGTGCTATTCAAAAGATTTATTGCTTTTTGTCATTGTCTTTGCCCTTTCCTTTTCAAGGATGCTCCTTTTCTTTGAGTTTTCTGGCCAATTTTTAGGCTCTATGTCTGTTTTATTCCATTTCCACACTGCCCATTTGGTTATAAATAAACATTTCCCTTCTGGTTTTTCTTCATTGTATCACCTTTTCTCAGATTTTGCCATAAGGTGGACTGTTTAGTGTAGTTTCTCAAGTGAACACAAAATGAGCTACTCACATAATACCATGGGCTCAGGTTTGTTCCTTTATTATTTTACTCTATTTCTCATTTCGGATTGTTGCATTTCATCAATTGCTGATGATAGTTGTACTTCATCGATGCTCGTTTTTAGGTAGTAGAACTGCTAGAAGGACATTCGAGTTCGGGAGGACACATGTGGTTCGACCAAAAGGGAAACACCAGGCTACCATAGTATGGCTTCATGGCCTCGGCGACAATGGCTCAACGTATTACTCCTTACTCCCTCAATTTTTCTGTTGCTATAGACCCTTTTGATCATCAAATTCAAACCCTTGTTCAGATTCGTAAACTCTTGCATCGATCACTTTATTACTAACAGTGTATTTAAGTACAAATACTGTATCAGTAGAATGGACTTGGAGAACCACTAAAGAAGAAAACGAAAGCTGCTTGAGAATGTCAACATCTTTGCATGTTTAAATTTTAATAGTAGGAGGCCCATGGCATGCTGTTATTTCCACTGTTAATTCTTTTGTCCTCATTGAATTATTCTTCCTTTTTTGTCTCATCTGGTTTTTAGCTTAATTTGGGAAGCCTCAAATGTTAAAAAAAAGTATATTCCATGTTCATAGACAAGGGACCACAAATTAAACTTTCTTCTCATGCCAAATTAACAGCACATTAATTACCTTTAGATAAAGGATATTCATTCTTTATTTTAATCCCGAAGAAGTAAAGCATAAGTTTTGGATTCAAAGTAAAACTGGTTTTACTATTTACCTTTTCACCTGATCACCTTGCATGGACAAGTGTGGAAAAGTTGCAGGTTTTGGCTTTGGGATTCTTGGCTGAACTCATTTGATTCCTATAATCACCTCATCTTTAAGAATAAAAAATTATACAACTTCAAATGAAAATACAGAAAGCTGCAATTCTCATATTTATGTAGGGAAAATAGAGTTAATTAAAAAGAAGCATTTCTAGTCCTTATATTATTCCTGTTCTGTTGCAGCTGGTCCCAGCTCTTGGAAAGTCTTCCTCTTCCTAATGTAAGGGTGCTTATATTGGTTTTATATACAGACTGCTTTGTCTTCCAATACTTCAAATGATTCTCATATGTGTGCGGCGCGTGTGTATCTTGATTCGATATTTCAGATAAAATGGATTTGCCCAACTGCTCCTACTCGTCCTGTGGCTTTACTTGGGGGATTTCCTTACACTGCATGTAAGAAAAATAAATTGTTCTATCATCTGG